>ML296359.1:39559-68991 GCA_005239495.1 Nicotiana undulata
GGGGGGAGGGGGGGATAAATTTGGTGCCTAATTATTGTAACCATAGTAGGGTCATGGGAAGATGTCGATATTAGGCTAGCAGGAGGGTTATCTCTTGCGAGAAGATTTAAGGTTGTGTGTTTCGTATGAAGTTTCTTTTCTCCGAAATGCATTTAGTACTATTTGGAAGCACTTGAGGAAGTTGGCTTGACTGTCACAAGGATGCGTATGCACTCGGTAGACGGTCTGAGTGTGTTTTGAGTTGTTCTATGTGAGATTATTAGGAGATTCAATAGGATAATAGCGCGATGTCATGGAAAGTTAAGAAAGAAGAGTATTGTGGGTTATCATATGATGTGTTTGTGGCTTCGGGCCAAGTGGGGGAGTCTACCATTGACGATCAGGTCATTTAGGCATGTGTTTCTCTAGTTCCTAGATTTGGATGCACTTTGGATTGGATGTGGCTTGAGAAGGGAGTTATCAAGGATGATTTGGGCAAGGGATTTACTAGATGCAAAATGTATTACACCTTATGGATATAAAGAGCTTGTGGAGTGGCTAAGTTTTGATATTTCCTTGTGGATATAGTGTGCAGGAGGAAATAATTTCTCGGTTTCTTCATTCGGGGTATTCATGTGCTAGGCAAGTGCTAGTTTTTCGGGATGTTTGGCTCTTCGAGACTAGGTCAAAGTGAGTGCCTCTCGAGGATGGTTCTAGTGGGTGAAATATTAATACGTGGTATCTAAGGATTTTCGGATTTTTGCATGGCTAAGATATGAGATTTGCACTGGACGATGCCGAGACTTACAATACTTCTATATCATTTTTTCATTTCAGTATTAGAGAGATGGATGTTGTGTGTTGTGTGCGATTGAGATTGTATGGACGAAGTTGCGATTTAGTATTGAAAAGAAGGTTATGAGTTCTAGATGGCATGGGAGATTTTAGACGTTTAGAGGATGCTAGCACTATCTTGTATCGCCCGAGAAGGGTGTATGTTGCGGAAGTCACGTTGTGTCCTGATTTGCAGATACTTGACTTGTATTATGGTAACCGCATGGTTGGTGACTATTGATGTTTACGTTTTGCTACGTGGCGTGGAAGATTTATGGGAGTACTTCTCATAAGGTGATTATGTATGTGTGATGAATCAGTCATTTAAGCGGGGGAGTTAGAAATCAGGTACGGAGATTCCGGAATTTTCAAGTTTAGAGACTGGAGGTTCTGAGAGGAAGACTATTCCTTTGGTTGCAGATTATGAAAGTGTGTTGAGGAGCAAACAACTGATTGTATGTGTCGTGGATAGGTCATCGTGGACCTCCAGAAGGCTACATACCTATTTCAGAAATATTTGAAACAGTTGGGGGCCTATTGGTAGGCCCAATGTGAGTGTGTATTTTACACTGGATTGGATTTGTATATTTATTTGCGTCTTTCATTATGGGTTTGCCATTGGACAAAATGGATGTTATTCATGCCCCAATCTGTTGCATGTGTTTCTCTCTTATACTATGATGCGTTGTGATATTACTTGATTATTTTCACGCTTGTGGTGGTCCTGTTTAGGACTAGTGGTGATACATGAGTGAGATGGCACATGAGATGTTGATTTTCTTATCGTATCATAGTTTTGATGGACTTTTTGTAGCATATTATGCTATTTTTCTCCCCATGGTCATGTGTATTCACCTTGCATGCTTGATAATGATGCACATGTGTTGTTGATTATGAGCATTATAACTTGATGGGTATTCCATGTTGATTGGTATTTTCACGACCCAAAATACCACGAGAGTGGTGATGTCGCCTATCATTTCTTACTAGGAAACAAACAAAGAACAAGTAGAAATAAACTTGAATAACAATATTAAATAGTCTCAACAGTGGAATAACATAAATAGTTGAAGCCAATGGCAGCAGTGCTACTAAAAACCATCCTATGACCTGGTGTCATCGAGCACATGAGATCTATAGAATTTAAATACAATGTCTGAACCAAAAATACATTATTGTCTGAAAGAGTGAACAGTAAGAACATGAACTAAGAGGAAAGACACTTCAAGGCTTGCGGACAGAGCATCAGCTACCTCGAAATATCCAAAACTAGTACCAGTGCCACTCTCTAGCAATGACCTCTCTTAGTAGCACCTGGATCTTCACATAAAATGCAAAGTATAATATGAGTACAACCGACCCCATGTACTCACACAGTAACAGGCCTTACCTCGAGCTGAAAGTAGTGACGAGCTTGGCAAGGTAAAAAATTCATTTCCAATAGCAAATAACAACATTAACGGTATAATAGCTGCAAAAAGAAAAGTAGCTCAAGTAATTCAAATCCAACCTTTTCACAATAAGAGGAGAGATAAACGTGTTTTTCAAGAATAACAGTTAAGGCATAAATTCCTCCATATAAATCACCTAAACATAGTTTTATCAATTAAACTGTGATTCCAAGTTCTACACATTTAGTAGATACATAAAGTACCAATTAGTATGAGGAAAGATGTAAGGCCCCGTCAAAAAAATTTCCTAATGATTTAAGATTTTAAAGTGAGACAACAATATTCGAGGTTAACACATCGTTTCTTCAAGCATAAGTGGTATCAAAATAAACAAATGAGCTCTAAATTCAATTTTGATTGAAGCACTATATTCGTATTGAAAATTTGGATCCATAGCAAAAAAGAATCGTTGAATTCAAACATCGAATGAGAGAGTTATGCCAATTTCTGTGTCTTTCCAATCGCCAGTGTCCAGGGTAGCGTGGGGCGCTAGGGTTTTTGGGGTTCTGGAATCAGCACCACGGGTAGCACCCCACGCCACGGGTAGCGCCCCACGCCACCTGTGGCGCTACAAACATTAAGGGGTCGTTTAGTAGGGTGCATAAGAATAATGTTGAATAAGATGTATTAGTAATGCTGGTATTAGTTATGCTTGCATTAATTAAGCTGGCATTAGTTATGCTGACATATCTCTTATCCATTGTTCGGTTTGATGTATTAAAGCATTTCACAATTTCTAAAAGAATTTTTTGTTTACAAAAAGTCCCTCAAAACCAATCCATCACTCTATCTTTTAAAAAGAACATATGTTAAGGAATGTTTTTATAGATAAAAGGTTTTACAAAAATTATTTGATTTGTCTACCTATATTGTAGTGTAGAATTGAATATTTATTTATAAAAAAGGAATATGCTAAGTATTTATTTATTTGCTAGGGATATAATTTATTCTCACTATTTGGATTTTCAAAATTGCATTAATATAGTAGCATATTTTAATTAAGCATAGATTTTGAAGGACAATTTAGTCTTTAACTAATCTATGCATGCATTAAAACCCATTTCATGTCAATACCATGGTTTCTATGCATTAATTATGCATAGGATAATACCAAATAGGGAGAATAGCTAATGCGTGCATAACTAATGCATAGGTTCAAATTGTGTACCAAACAAGGTGTTATTAATACACAAAGCTAATGCATGCATTATTCTTTCTAATGCATTCTACCAAACGACCCCTAAGTTATATACGGGGTTTATTTTCCCCACTTCACATGGACGGAATTTGCAGTTCTTCTTCACTCTCTCAAGATCACCAACTCCTCTGTTCTTCAAGGTAAGCAATCCCCGTTATCTTTGTGTGTGTGAAATTCCATCATTTATACACTACTATTGATGAAATCTACACATAAAATACATAGATCTTCAAAATGTTTCTTCAGGAACTCAAAGGAGGGTTTTGCAAGATATCTTACAAAAGGTAATCCTACACCCTTAGACTTACATGCATGGATTTATATTGGACTCATGCGATGGTGATTGGAATACATAATTTCCCAATTTAAATACATAACTATTGTAGAGATGGAAAGATAATTATTTGATGAAATTTTGTTCGTTGGGTGTGGATGGATGCTCATGCATGTGATGTTGGAAGTTATAAAAATTTTAAGAATGATGGGGGGATAAATTGTTGGTAAATGATGGTACTAATTCGTTGGCTATGATTTATGCCTACTATGTGTTTGATAAAGTGTCTAAATAGCCTAAACTATGGAATTTGTTATTAATGATGGTCCCATTAGATGTTGATATTGTAGATTGAAGTTGCTTAGTGTAGTAGATCGTTGTAGTATCATTAAAGGACGCATTTCCGGTATGCTGGCTAAACTCTTCTCTTAGAATTGGACCCCACAATATCCATGTAAGTCCCGAGTTGCTCATTGTGAATCGATTATGCCGAACAAGCTTGTGTCAAAAGACACCCGTCTCCAATATTTAATTCAAATGCTCTTGTAATGTTGTACTACTATTTGAGAATGTGTTCAAAGTATGGGTTACATATCTAAATGCCTTGACTTCAAGTTGTGTTTCAAATGAAATCTAATTACAATTGTGTAAGAAATCTTAATGCGCGTAAGACTCTTATTTACTCATATTTGTGCTTAAATGTCTTGAATAGAAATGCCTTGTTGTTGGAAATCCATGATGATTGTTGAAAGTAAAAAGGTGCGCATGAAATACGAAATGCGAAATGCGAAATGTGAAATATGAAATATGAAATATGAAACACGGCCAACGTGCCAAAAGAAATAATACAATTGTGACCACTGGTGCCAGTAAAATGTAGAAATGTGCAAGAAGTAGAAAATGGGATGATTAATAGAAAGGATGATGACTCGGATGAGACAACCTAGTCAATCTGATCGTGATCGGACGCCATGCCGCACACATGGTGGTGAATGTGTTAGAAATTGTAAATTAAATTGTGATTTGGTTGATGTCTCACATGAGATGGCGTGGCCGATCGGTTCGTGATCGGACGCCATGTCGCATACATGGTGGTGACTGCGTTGGAAATTGTAATCAATATGGTGAACAGTGGTATATCGGTACTAAAGGTTTTCCAACTTAAAATATGGAAATTTACTTGAAAACACATCTTATTCCTAATTTGATATTTTGTAATTGTTTGAGGCTTTAACCGATATTACGATAGTCCTTACTTGCAATACTGCTCATTCTTTTTAGAGGGTGTTTAATCATACATATTAGTACTATTCGACAGTACTAACATCCCTTTTGTCAGGGGTGCTGCATCTTTAATTGATGCAGGTGGTTCCACAGCATGCGACATTAATCAGTGATGGCAGTACACTCTCTTCCAAGCTAACTTGGTGAACCCCACTTCATTTCGGGGTCATGTATCTTTTGTTCATCATATTATTTGAGGTATAGTCGGAGCCTTGTTGTCGGCATTATCATAATTCTCTTTTGTATCTTTTAGACGCTCCGTAGACATAATGTGGGTTGTATATGGGTGATGGGAAAGGCAAACAAGTTAGGTTGTGTTTTGATCATTTGTTCCACTTCAAACCATGGAAATGCATGTATTTTTAGATTTATTATATGAAGTGACTAATGGTAATGGATTGGGCAGTGTCTACATGATTTTCTTATTGTTTAGTTAACTATGTTATGTATTCTCTTTAAATCATGGGTGAGTTTGGGTAGAAAGGTATTGTATAAGCTTTCTTGGCAGGGTTATCTTGGTTGAGCGTCGGTCGCGCTCCCCGAGGTCGGGGCATGACAAAAGAGAACACAACCCTATACCTTCATGAAAAATATACATGTCCAAATGAATAATTCGCAGTCAAAATCATCAAGTATACCGAATCTCAGCATATGTATAGTGCCTGGCAGAAATTCCCTTCAATCATCGCATACAACCACAATCAACAATGTGAGGGTGCCTAATATAAGTCCCTCACCAAGCACATACATGACCCATGTACCTACACCCACACGTTAATACCTGACTCCGGAGGGTGGGTCCTAGCCCAGGCACTGATCGAATTGCAAGTCAATGATCAATATGACTTAGCCAATATGGGGCCTGGCGCACATATCACCTCATAATCAATACTTCTTTTCATTCATATTTTTATTATTACGTCCTGGTGCTTATTCATCGGAAAGTTGAGAATTTCGGCACCAAGGACATTGTAAGTGTCACGACCCAAACTGGAGGACCCTGACTGTAACTCGAGCCACCCCTGTCGAGCACAAACGTACATTTTATCTAACCTTTCCTATTATGTATAAGGGCCATCAAGATCAACATAAATGGTAGATATGAATCATGAACAACCAACAATGATATATAATGGCATGAACATACACAACATGGGCCGACAATGCTGTCATGACGCTATATGTAAGGTACGAGCTGACAAGCTTCCATGAAAAACTATATAACAAAAATTAGCCGACAAGGCAATCCAAACTATACATAAGTCGACACTTGTCTATGAGCCTCTAAAGCAACATAAGTGTTACCAAATTTCCGGAACAGGGCCCCCACATACCCATAATGTATGTAACAAAAGTGCATACCATGACCACGACAAGTCTGGAGAAGGGATCTCGCTAATAACCGTTGAACTGGGCAGTCTACTGTGGTAGTGGAGTTGCGTCTACCTGTCTATCATGACCTTCAACTTGACATGCAACATCCACAAATAAAAGGGACATCAGTAGAAATAAAGTACCAAGCAAGTAAGGCAGGAAAGCATAAATAAACAGTAATGTAAGCAGGGATAGATAATATCAAACATGTAACATCTGAGTGCCTCTAAGGCGATTGACAAAAAATGAATGATACATTTATGTATATACATATACTTTGAAAAACATATGCCTCTGTGGGCATCATCATCATATCGTACGCGGCCATAATAGGCTCGGTAAAACGTACCCGGGCATCATAAGGCTCGGTAGAATCATACCAGGCCACATGGAGCACGGGCAAACCCAACTAATCACTGGTTGCACAATAGGTGTCGTACTCGGCCTACTATAGCACGACTCGATAGAGTAAAATAGGTACATATATATAAAGCATGATAGACTTATTAGAATCATATTCTGAAACTTTCGGAGTGACTTAAGGCTCGTAACCTCCGTACACGTCATTAGGACTAACTCTTTGTCATGGATCTTACAAGAATAAAGAAGTACCAACAACATTGATAACCACAATATAAGGGAGGTAACATCAACATCCATCATTGCTTAAGAAGAGAAACAATGTAAGTACTGGTAGCTTCTAAGAGTGGAGTATCCTTGAATGCTCGTTCATTACATTATGTACAATCGGAGTCATGCAAAAGTAGGAAATGGATAGCCTCAAATACCTTGTATATTTTTCCCAACCTCAATCTATGCAAATGTCATGACTCCTTAGTCTACAATAAGAGAAATGACACTATCGTTATTGTTTAAGCGTCGAACTATTATATATCGACCGCAACCTATTTTACAATGAAATGGACATAACCTACCCTATTTTTATGACTTCCCACAAGTTAAAAAAATCATGAAACAGCCCATAAAACATCAATAAGAATCATATTAAGCATCCCAAAATAGTCCACCAACCAACGACCCTACTAACAAGCCTTTCGATAGATATCTCACAAGTTCTAGCTGCAACGACATAGCCGCAACTTGGATAATATTAAATAAATGTAGAGTAAGAGGTCCTTTCCTTTAAACAGATAGAAAAACTCCAATATTCACCACGAAATATCCTTCTAATGCTTCCACGAGAATAAGGAAGCGAAACTAGCAATCAATTCGGGTTTTTCAGCACTAGAATCACTTTGGAAGACTTGAGATCACCTAGGTTTGATGTTATAAACTTGAGAGAGTATTTTACAGAACTTAAACCACTTTAAAAAACCTCCCACACGAGCTGGAACCACACAACAATCAGCAACACCAAGAAGAACAAGAAACTTACTAGCGTCGCGGGATTCCCGACACTTGATTTATGTTGTTTGCCATTTGTTTGGGTCTTGGATCATGAGAGGACCTTGAGAGAGAAATTTTAGGTATCTACAATATGAATAGAGTGAAACAGAATGAGTTTAAACAGGCTTAAGGCATCTTATATACATCAATATGTCTAAACTGCCTATGTGGGTCCCATAGAGAGCTGCTTGTGCAGTCTTGCAAAAAAATGAATATTTCTCTACTCCAACGCTGTATCGGCAAACATTTTATAACTTCTAATACTTGTTAACCACTCTTATACACCCTTGTATCATTTATGACCAATAGGATTAACTTATTATCATCTCAAACATAATATCTTCTAGGATTTACGTAGGGTAACTTACAGCGTGATCTAATATATGTGAATATGGGTTGTGACAGCGAGCGGATATGATTATTGATGATATTATTAGTGGATTGGGTTGTACGCCGCAACAACGCAAAGTTATGGATCCATCCATGCGTAGTCAGGTGATTACCCATGTTACTTTAGGCCCTGTGAGCGCATGTGTCACACCCCAACCTAGTTGAGGTGTACATGCACTTAATGTCTTACGTACGTGAGTGATCGTTTCCACAAAACTAGTAAACTTACCACATTTGCATTAGAAAATTCCAAACATTTCCATATATATATATATATATGTGGCATTTGTCTAGCATACAATAACTGACCACAGGTACACATACATCTATAAAAGCCTCTAAGAACATCTCACAAACATTACATAGTCGCGACCTACCCATAAGTCTATCTATAAAATCAACATATAAGGACCTCTAGGTTCAGCTGCACTCCGGATTATATAGAGTTTGCCGATAAATAATTGGAACTGAAATTATTTATTCTGGGGGTCCAACTGCCTACTTCAACCTGAAGTATGAAATGCAGCATCCTCGACCAAAGGGAAGTCAATACAAAATAATATATCGAGTATGCAAGATAACTGATAATCATAAATAAGTACTGTAATGAATTAAAAGAATGCTGAAAGAAGATAATTGGATAAAATAAGGGTCATATCACATGGAGATCATATCTCAAATCATACACTAAATCTAGAAGGTCATATACTATAGTCTTACCAATTCAGGACCCTTGGCATTGATTTTAGCTTTGTCTTCCTGAAATTTCTCTAACAACTCTCACAACTAATACCATATCTAATCTATCATATGTCAGTCGCATGAACACATAAAACTAAAATTCTAACTACTCATATCGTCTCGTGCATATGTGCAAGCTACCAGACTCGCAAGTATGTACTCTCTCAGATCGTGTATTGGTACTATCATCTCATACCCGACTAATAAGTCGGTACTTCTGGACTAGCATATTGTGATGACCCAAAAGGTCATCCTGTGTAAATTTAGCAAAAATTGTGTTTCGAGGTCTCGAGAGTCTCCGTTAATCTCACCTCGATGTGCGTGCGCAGCCAGGGCGCGTAGCCGGGAAGCCTTTATGTGGAAATTTTATGAAAAGTTGAATTTATGATAATTAATTTAATAAAGTTGACTTTGGTCAACATTCTTGGTAAACCGACCCGGACCCGTGATTTGACGGTCCCAGAGGGTCCGTAGGAAAATATGAGACTGGGGCGTATGCCCGGAATCGAATTCCGAGGTCCCAAGTCCGAGAAATGAATTTTTAAAGAAAATTGTTTTCTGAAAATAATAAAGGCTTATGAAAATGAACCTCGATGTGAAACCTATGTTGTCGGGCCCGTATTATGGTACCGGAGCCCGAAATGGGTTCAATATGTGTTATTTGAGTTATATGTGAAATTTGGTAAGGAACTGACTTGATTTGACGTGTTTTGGATCAAAAATGGGAAATTGAGGGTTAATGAACTTATAAGGATTTCCTTAAATTTGAGATTTGGTTTGGAACGTGATTTTATGTTATCGAGGTCCAAATGTGATTCCGAGACCGGGAATAGTCCTGTTATGTAAATTGTGACATGTCTGCAAAATTTGATGTCATTCCGAGTTGTATAGGTCAGTCCGATGCATTGTTATAGAATCAAGAACTTGAAGTTTCTTAAGCTAGGATTTTAGGGGTTTTGGGATGTGATTTTGAGATTTAGCGTTGTTTTGGGTGTTCCGAAGGCTCGAGTGAGTCCGTATTATGATTTAGGACTTGTTGGTATATTGGACGGGGGCTCGGATGGGCCTAGGTGCCTTCCGGACACCCAACAGGGCTATAAACCAGCTAGAACAACTGTTGGTGCAGCTGTTGCTGGTGTGACCACAGGTGCGAATGCCCAGCCATAGGTGCGGGACCGCTCCTGTGGTCCCAGCCTCGCAGGTGCGGAGGTTCCGCAGGTGCGGTTCTTTTTCCGCAGGAGCGGAGCCGCAGGTGCGGTCTCCAGCTCCGCAGGTGCGACCCCAACCTGCTTTGACCATTTTCCGCAGGTGCGAGCTTTTTCTCGCCGGTGCGAGACCGCAGGTGCGGTCCCAAGGCCGCAGGTGTGGAACCCCTGTAGGCCAGATTGTTTTAAATGCCAAAAACTCGGGATTTCTTCATTCCCTTATTTGCCAAAAACCCCATTAGAGACTTATGATCTTGGGAAGGACACACCACGACCTAGCTACTGTTAGGGTAAGTTAATTCCATCCTAATACTAGTTTCATGCATGAATTATTAATAGGGTTTACTAGTAAATTAATGGAAAATCAAGAATTGGGTAGTAAATTTAGGGCTCTTGAGAAATTGGCGTATTGTCCATTTAATGCTATGAATTCAAGTAGAAACTTCATATTAATGATCCTTAGGCTATGGGTGAGTGATTCCTCCGAGAAATTTTGGGATTCGAGCATGTGGGCCTGGGGTCGAATTGTGGTATTTTTGGAAGAATGATAGGGAATGTATAATTAGGCTTTGGAATTGGTTTATTGAGTAATTATTGATGTTAGTAAATCAATTATGTCTAGATATTATCGACTCGGAGTTGGATTCGAGAGGAAAGGCTGTGATTGAAGCTTGACTTGCATTTTGGAGCCGAGGTAAGTGTTTGGCCTAACCTTAGCTTGAGGGATTAGGCATATAGTCTTATTTGCTATGTGTATTCATGTCCAACGTATAGGCGAGGTGACGAGTTCCTATATGTTGTGGTCAAGCATGCCCGTGAGTCAATTATGAAGAATCATACCGTGCTCTTAATATTCTCTGTACTATAAGTAAGTGGTGATATAGAAGCGATACATTGATGTTGTTTCACGACGTGGGGAGTTATTGAGTTATTTGTTTCAGTTGAGGTTTTACTGTTGAAATTATATCTCTGGGCNCGGACATGCCGTGATGATTGTTTATTATTTATCGCACGAGGGGACATGCCGTGCTGATTGTTATTATTTATCACACGACGGGACATGCCGTGATGATTGTCTATTATTTATCGCACGAGGGGACATGCCGTGTTGATTGTTTATTATTTATCACACGAGGGGACATGCCGTGATGATTGTTTATTGTTTGATGCACGAGGGGACATTTCGTGCCGAGTGATTTGTGAGGTGATGCACGAGGGAACATGACGTGCCTTGTGTTGTTTATTATATGTTCTGAGGCGTTAAATTCCTGCTTTACTGTTACATTTCAGTTGTTACCCTGTTCCACTATGCTAGTAGTGGTTTCCTCTCTTATCCCCAGCATGACTCTCCCCGAATCTGTTTATACTTCTTTATTTCCGTCAATATTTTCCTGTTATTATATAGAATTGCACAGGTACATATATTGTTGTCAGTCCTAGCCTCGTCACTACTTTGCCGAGGTTAGGCTCGGTACTTACTCAGTACATAGGATCGGTTGTACGGATGCTACACCTGCACTTCTTTATGTTGTGAAGACCACGCAGCCGGACCCGGTGGGCACTGACGGAGGGAGCATTCCACCAGTTCATTCAGGAGACCTCGAGGTAGACCCGCAGACGTTCGTGGGCCTTGGCGTCACCTTCTACCCTTCTCTTTCAGTTCTGTCTTTTTTTATAGTTTCAGAGACAGTCATATGTACTTATTTTCACACCATTGTATTCAGCAATCTCATAGATAGTTCGTGAGTATGTGACACCAGTTCTTGGATATGTATAGGTTTTATTTTGAAGTTGCTATATTATTTTGAATTTAGTTAACCTTCATATTGTTGACCATCGATGCCTTAGTTATATTGTTCGTTTTAGTTGTTAATGAGCTTATTTGGTTAAAACATTGGCTTGTCTAGCGGGTTCAACGTTAGACACAGTCATGGCCCGAAGGTGGAATTTCGGGTCGTGACAAGTTGGTATCAGAGCCCTAGGTATCTTAGGTCTCACAACTCGCGGACAACTTGGTAGAGTCTGAGGGATCGGTACAGAGACGTCTGTACTTATCCCCCAGAGGCTGCAAAGTTAGGAATAACTTCACATCTTTCATTCTCTGTCGTGCCAATTGAATTCTAAATACTAATTGAGTCTCTAATTACTCTTTCGCAGATGGCGAGAACACGTGCTTCCTTATGGACCGATCAGCAGCCTGACCCTCCTATTGCAGCTCCTACGAGGGGCCGAGGTTGAGGCCGCGCTAGAGGCCGAGGCAGAGCTAGAGCAGCAGCTCCAGTTGAGGACCCACAGGTAGACTATGCCGGTGGGGTTCCTGCTCAGTCAGTCCTAATTGGACCAACTCAGGCCCTAGAGGGGTTAATTGCTACCTCGGTGCTTGAGGACGCTCTAGTCCGCTTAGTGGGACTCATGGAGAGTGTGGCTCAAGCCGGTTTTCTTCCTACTGCACCAGCTGGTTTTCAGGCTAGGGGAGGGACCTAGACTCCTGTCATCCACACCCCAGAGCAGTTTGCCACTCAATTTCAGGCTCCAGCACCTAAGACGGTTGGAGTAGCTCAGCCGGGTATTGTGGCACCGGCAGCCGAGGGTGCAGCTATGTCAGCAGATGCTCTGTGGAGACTTGATCAGTTCATCAAGTTATTCACTACTACATTTGCTGGTGCACCATCAGAGGATACCCAGGATTATTTAGACAGCTGTTATGAGGTTCTTCGGAGCATGGGCGTTGTGGAGTCTAATGGAGTTGACTTTGCTACATTTCGTCTTTTGGGTTCCGCTAAGACTTGGTGGAAAGACTATTGCTTGACCAGGCCAGCTGGGTCTGCACCATTGACTTGGGCTCAGTTCTCCGAGCTATTCTTGGGGAAGTTTCTTTCCATTACTCAGCGAGAGGATCTTCAGAGGAAGTTTGAGCACCTCCAGCAGGGATCTATGTCTGTCACTCAGTACGAGACCAGGTTCAACACTCTAGCCAGGCATGCACTTATGATACTTCCCACTGATCGGGAGAGGGTTCGGAGATTTATTGAGGGTATGGCTCAGCCTATCAGACTTCAGATGGCCAGGGAGACGGGTACTGATATCTCCTTTCAGGATGCAGCCGATGTGGCCAGACGCATTGAGATGGTATTATCCAGGGTGGTAATCAGGGGTCTTACAATAGACCTCGTCATTTCGGCCGCTTCAGTGGTGTCTCATCTGGAGGCAGGGATTTATTTGGTAGAGGTCATCCCCCTAGGCCTTACGAGTCAGCACTCCAGGTATCCCGCAGTGCATCATCAGCTCCAATCAGTGCAACGTCGATACAGAGTCTTCAAGGTGGTCATTCTGGTCGCCAGGGACAGTTTTAGGGTCAGTATTCTCAGCAGCCGAAGACTTTCTATACTTGCGGTGGTATGGGGCATATTTCCAAGTTTTGCCCCCAAGGTTTTGGTGGGTATCAGTATCAAGGTTCCCGTGCCATGGTTCCCGCATCAGTTGCACCCCCACCCCCTCATCTAGCTAGGGGTGGTGGTCATGGTGCCAGAGGTGGAGGTCAGACTCATAGAGGTGGAGGGCATGCCACGAGAGGTAGAGGTCAGGGCGTAGTAGGTCGACCCACTGATGTTCAGGCTGGAGGGGCTGAACCCCGGTGTTATGCTTTTCTTGCCATGCCTGACGCTGAGGCTTCTGATGGAGTTATTACAGGTACGGTTTCAGTTTGCAGCCAACAGGCTTCGGTGTTATTTGATCCGGGTTCTACATTCTCCTATGTGTCTTCATATTTTGCCCCTTATTTGAGTATGCCCCGTGATTCCTTGAGTACTGATGTGCATGTGTCTACACTGGTGGGTGATTCTATAGTGGTAGATCGAGTCTACTGTGCTTGCTTAGTAGTTATTGGTGGTATGGAGACTCAGGTTGATCTTTTGCTTCTAGATATGGTGGACTTTGATGTTATATTGGGGATGGATTGGCTATCTCCCTAACATGCTATTATGGACTGTCATGCCAAGACAGTGACCTTAGCCTTACCAGGAGTACCTCGTTTGGAGTGGAGAGGTACTCTTAGTAATTCTTCTGGCAGAGTTATTTCCTATATGAAGGCTCGGCGTATGGTCGAGAAGGGTTGTTTGGCCAATTTGGCCTATGTTCATGATTCTAGTGCTAAAGTTCCTTCTATGGAGTCTGTACATGTGGTTCGTGAGTTCCCAGAGGTTTTCCCTGCTGACCTGCCGGGTATGCCACCCGACAGGGATATTGACTTTGTATCGAGGTGGACCAGGGCACTCAGCCCATTTCTATCCCGCTGTATCGTATGGCCCCGCCAGAGTTGAAGGAATTGAAGGATCAGTTGCAGGACTTGTTGGATAAAGGCTTCATTAGGCCTAGTGTTTCTCCTTGGGGTGCTCCAGTGTTGTTCGTTAAGAAGAGAGATGGCTCAATGAGGATGTGTATTGACTACCGACAACTGAATAAGGTTACTATCAAGAATAAGTATCCTTTTACCGAGGATTGATGTTCTATTTGACCAGCTTCAAGGTGCTAAAGTGTTCTCCAAGATAGACTTGAGATCTGGTTACCATCAGCTGAGGATTAGGGCTTCAGATGTTCCTAAGACAACCTTTCGCACTCGTTATGGGCATTATGAGTTTTTGGTGATGTCATTCGGGTTGACCAATGCCCCCGCCGCTTTTATGAAGTTGATGAACCGAGTGTTCAGGCCTTATTTGGACTCATTCGTTATTGTTTTCATTAACGATATATTGATATACTCTCGCAGCCGAGAAGAGCATGAGTAGCACCTTAGAGTTGTCCTCCAGACTCTGAGGGATGGTCAGTTGTATGCCAAATTCTCCAAGTGTGAGTTTTGGTTGAGTTCAGTTGCATTTCTTGTTCATGTGGTTTCGTCAGAGGGTATTCGAGTAGATCCCAAGAAGATTTCGGCAGTCAGAGATTGCCCTAGGCCCACTTCAGCTACAGAGATTCGGAGTTTCTTGGGCTTAGCAGGTTATTATCCCCGATTCATGGAGGGCTTTTCATCTATCGCACCCCCGATGACCAGGTTGACCCAGAAGTGTGCCTAGTTCAGGTGGTCGGATGAGTGTGAGGCGATCTTTCAGAAGCTTAAGACAGCCCTGACCATGGCACCGATGTTAGTGTTGCCCACAGGTTCAGGACCGTATACCGTGTATTGTGATGCATCACGGGTTGGGCTTGGCGCAGTGTTGATGCAGGATGGCAAAGTTATAGCCTATGCTTCTCGTCAGTTGAAGATTCATGAGAAGAACTATCCAGTTCTTGATCCGGAGCTTGCAGCTATTGTTCATGCATTGAAGATTTGGAGGCATTACTTGTATGGTGTGCCTTGTGAGGTGTTTACGGATCATATGAGTTTACAGTATTTATTCAGGAAAAAGGAGTTGAACATAAGGAACAGAAGGTGGTTAGAGTTACTAAAGGATTATGATATTACTATTCTTTACCATCCGGGAAAGGCCAATGTGGTGGCCGATGCTTTGAGTCGGAAGTCAGTCAGTATGGGCAGCCTCCGAAAGGCCATGGAGGTTCCAAGCATGTTACGGTGGATGATGAGGGAATTCTGCGAATGCAGGGCTGTATTTCTGTACCTGATGTTGATGGTATTCGTGAGTTGATTCTACACAAGGCCCATAGTTCCCGGTATTCTATTCATCTGGGCGCTGTAAAGATGTACCAGGACTTGCGGCAACACTATTGGTGGCAGAGGATGAAGAAGGATATTGTAGCTTATGTAGCTCGGTGCTTGAACTGTCAGCAGGTTAAGTACGAGCACAAGAGACCCAATGGTTTGATGTAGCAGATTCAGCTTCCTGAGTGGAAGTGGGAGCGTATCACCATGAACTTTGTAGTTGGACTCCCACGGACTCAGAGGATGTTTGATGCGGTTTGGTTTGTTGTGGATAGGTTGACCAAGTCCGCGCACTTTATTCTGGTATCAGTTTCATATTCAGCGGAGAAGTTGGAAAAGATATATATGAGGGAGATTGTTCGATTGCATGGTGTGCCCTTATCCATTATATCAGATAGAGGTACACAATTTACCTCCCATTTCTGGAGAGTATTTCAGCGAGAGGTGGGCACGCAGATTGATTTGAGCACAGCATTCCATCCTCAGACGGACAGTTAGTCCGAGCGGACTATTCAGATTTTGGAGGATATGTTGCGGGCTTGTGTTATTGACTTCGGTGGTTCATGGGACCAGTTCTTGCCTTTAGCTGAGTTTGCCTACAACAACAGCTATCAGTCGAGCATTCAGATGGCTCCGTATGAGGCGTTGTATGGTAGACGGTGTCGGTCTCCAGTTGGATGGTTTGAGCCAGGAGAGGCTAGATTGTTGGGTTCTGAGTTAGTCCAGGATGGCTTGGACAAGGTGAAGATTATTCAGGATAGACTTCGTACAACTTAGTCCAGGCAGAAGAGTTATGCAGATCGCAGAGTTCGAGACTTGGTGGGACTTATGGAGAGTGTGGCTCAGGTCGATTTTCTTCCTACTGCACCAGCTGGTTCTCAGGCTGGGGGAGGGACCCCAGACTCCTATTATTCACACCCCAGAGCAGTTTTCCACTCAGTTTCAGGCTCCATCACCTCAAACAACTGGAGTAGCTCAGTCGGGTATTGTGGCACCGACAGCCGAGGGCGCAGCTATGTCAGCAGATGCTCTATGGAGACTGGATCGGTTCACCAAGTTATTCACTACTACATTTGCTGGTGCACCATCAGAGGATCCCTAGGATTATTTAGAAAGTTGTTATGAGGTTCTTCGGAACATGGGCGTTGTGGAGTCCAATGGAGTTGACTTTTCTACATTTCATCTTTCGGGTTCCGCTAAGACTTGGTGGAGAGACTATTGCTTGACCAGGCCAGCTGGGTCTGCACCATTGACTTGGGCTCAGTTCTCCGAGCTATTCTTGGGGAGGTTTCTTCCCATTATTCAGTGAGAGGATCTTCGGAGGCTGTTTAAGCGCCTCCAGCAGGGATCTATGTCTGTCACTCAGTAAGAGACCAGGTTCATCACTCTAGCCAGGCATGCACTTATAATACTTCCCACTGATCGGGAGAGGGTTCGGAGATTTATTGAGGATCTGGCTCAGCCTATCAGACTTCAGATGGCCAGGGAGACGGGTACTGATATCTCCTTTTAGGATGCAGCCGATGTGTCCAGACGCATTGAGATGGTATTATCCCAGGATGGTGGTCAGGGGTCTGACAAGAGACCTCATCTTTTCGGCCGTTTAAGTGGTGCCTCATCTAGAGGCGGGGATTCATTTGGTAGAGGTCATCCCCCTAGGCATTACCAGTCGGCACTCCAGGTATCCTGCAGTGCATCATCAGCTCCCATCAGTGCACCGCCAATTCAGAGTCTTCAGAGTGGTCATTCTGGTCGCCAGGGACAGTTCCAGGGTCAGTATTCTCAACAGCCGAAGACTTGCTACACTTGCGGTGGTTCGGGGCACATCTCCGGGTTCTGCCCCCGAGGACTTAGTGGGTCCAGTATCAGGGTTCCCGTGCCATAGTTCCCGCATCAGGTGCACCCCCACCCCCACAGCCAGCTAGGGGTGGTGGTCGTGGTGTCAGAGGTGGAGGTCAGACTTATAGAGGTGGAGGGCAGGCCACGAGAGGTAGAGGTCAGGGCATAGTAGGTCGACCCAGTGCTGTTCAGGCTGGAGGGGCTTAGCCCCGGTGTTATGCTTTTCTTGCCAGGCCTGACGCTGAGGCTTCTGATGCAGTTATTACAGGTACGGTTTCAGTTTGCAGCCGAGAGGCTTCGGTGTTATTTGATCCGGGTTCTACATTCTCCTATGTGTCTTCATATTTCTCCCCTTATTTGAGTATGCCCTGTGATTCCTTGAGTACTGATGTGCATGTGTCTACACCGGTGGGTTATTTTATCGTGGTAGATCAAGTCTACCATGCTTGCTTAGTAGTTATTGGTGGTATGGAGACTCAGGTTGATCTTTTGCTTCTGGATATGGTGGACTTTGATGTTATATTGGGGATGGATTGGCTATCTCCCTATCATGCTATTCTGGACTGTCATGCCAAGATAGTGACCTTAGCCTTACCAGGAGTACCTCGTTTGGAATAGAGAGGGACTCCTAGTCATTCTTCTGGCAGAGTTATTTCTTATATGAAGGCTCGGCGTATGGTCGAGAAGGGTTGTTTGGCCTATTTGGCCGATGTTCGTGATTCTAGTGCTGAGGTTCCTTCTATGGAGTCTATACCTGTAGTTCGTGAGTTCCCAGAGGTTTTCCCTGCTATCCTTTCGGGTATGCCACCCGATAGGGATATTTACTTTTGTATTGAGGTGGCTCAGGGCACTCAGCTCATTTCTATCCCGCTATATCGTATGGCCCCGCCAGAGTTGAAGGAATTGAAGGAGCAGTTGTAGGATTTGTTGGATAAAGGCTTCATTAGGCCTAGTGTTTCTCCTTGGGGTGCTCCAGTGTTGTTCGTTAAGAAGAAAGATGGCTCAATGAGGATGTGTATTGACTACCGGCAGTTGAATAAGGTTACTATTAAGAATAAGTATCCTCTGCTGAGGATTGATGATCTATTTAACCAGCTTCAGGGTGCTCCAAGATAGACTTGAGATTTGGTTACCATCAGCTGAGGATTAGGGCTTCAGATGTCCCTAAGACAACATTTCGCACTCGTTATGGGCATTATGAGTTTCTGCTTATGTCATTCGGGTTGACAAATGTCCCGCCGCTTTTGTGGAACTTATGAACCGAGGGTTCAGGCCTTATTTGGACTCGTTCGCTATTGTTTTCATTGACGATATATTGATATACTCTCGCAGCCGAGAGGAGCATGAGCAACACCTTAGAGTTGTCCTCCAGACTCTGAGGGATAGTCAGTTGTATGCCAAATTCTCCAAGTGTGAGTTCTGGTTGAGTTCGGTGGCATTTCTGGGCAATATTTTGTCGGCGGGGGATATTAAGGTGGATCCCAAGAAGATTTCAGCAGTCTGAGATTGTCCTAGACCCACTTCAGCTATAGAGATTTGGAGTTTCTTGGGCTTAGCAGGTTATTATCGCTGATTTGTGGAGGGCTTCTCATCTATCGCATCCCCGATGACCAGGTTGACTCAGAAGGGTTCCTAGTTCAGGTGGTCTGAAGAGTGTGAGGCGAGCTTTCAGAAGCTCTAGAAAGCCCTGACCACGGCACCGGTGTTAGTGTTGCCTACAGGTTCAGGACCGTATACCGTGTATTATTATGCGTCACGGGTTGGGCTTGGCGTAGTGTTGATGCAGCATGGCAAAGTAATAGCCTATGCTTCTCGTCAGTTGATGATTCATGAGAAGAACTATCCAGTTCATGATCTGGAGCTTGCAGCTATTGTTCATGCACTGAAGATTTGGAGGCACTACTTGTATGGTGTGCCTTGTGAGGTGTTTACGGATCATAAGAGCTTATAGTATCTATTCAGGCAAAAGGAGTAGAACATGAGGCAGAAAAGGTGGTTAGAGTTACTAAAGGATTATGATATTACTATTCTTTACCATCCGGGAAAGGCCAATGTGGTGGCCGATGCTTTGAGCCGGAAGTCAGTAAGTATGATCAGCCTAGCTTATTTATCAGTCGGAGAGTGACCTCTTGCTTTGGATATTCAGGCTTTAGCCAACCGCTTTGTGAGGTTGGAGGATTCTGAGACTGGCAGTGTGTTGGCCCATACCGTGGCCCGTTCTTAATTGTATGACCGTATTCGGGACAGCCAGTATGATGATCGTCATTTATGTGTTCTTAGAGATACAGTCTGACACGGAGGTTCCAAGCATGTTGTGGTTGATGATGAGGGAGTTCTGCGGATGCAGAGCCGTATTTGTGTACATGATGTTGATGGTATTTGTGAGTTAATTCTTCAGGAGGCCCATAGTTCCCGGTAATCCATTCATCCGGGCACCGCGAAGATTTACCAGGACTTGCGGCAGCACTATTGGTGGCGGAGGATGAAGAAGGATATTGTAGCTTATGTAGCTCGGTGCTAGAACTGTCAGCAGGTTAAGTACGAGCACCAAAGACCCGGTGGTTTGATGCAGCAGATTCAGCTTCCTGAGTGGAAGTTGGAGCGTATCATCATGGATTATATAGTTGGACTCCCACAGACTGAGAGGATGATTGATGCGGTTTGGGTTGTTGTGGATAGGCTGACCAAGTCAGCGCACTTCATTCCAGTATCAGTTTCACATTCAGCGGAGAAATTGGCAAAGATATATACGATAGAGATTGTTCAATTGCATGGTGTGCCCTTATCCATTATATCAGACAGAGGTACTCAGTTTACCTCCCATTTCTGGAGAGTATTTCAGCGAGAGTTGGGCACCCAGATTGATTTGAGCACATCATTTCATCCTCAGACGGACGGACAGTCCGAGCGTACTATTCATATTTTGGAGGATATGTTGCGGGCTTGTGTCATTGACTTTGGTGGTTCATGGGACCAGTTCTTGCCTTTCGCTGAGTTTGCCTACAACAATAGCTATCAGTCGAGCATTTAGATGGCTCCGTATGGTAGACGGTGTCGGTCTCCCATCGGATGGTTTGAGCCGGGAGAGGCTAGATTGTTGGGTTCTGAGTTAGTCCAGGATGCCTTGGACAAGGTGAAGATTATTCAGGATAGACTTCGTTCAGCTCAGTCCAGGCAGAAGAGTTATGCGGATCGTAGACTTTGAGATTTGGCTTTTATGGTAGGAGACCGTGTATTCCTTTGAGTGTCGCCTATGAAGGGCGTGATGACGTTCGGGAATAAGGGCAAGTTGAGCCCTAGGTACATTGGTCCATTTGAGATTTAGGATAAGGTGGGAGAGGTGGCCTATAGACTTGCCTTTCCACCTAGTTTGTCAACTGTGCATCCATTATTTCACGTGTCTTTGCTCGGAGGTATATTGCGGATCCATCTCACGTACGTGACTTCAGCGGTGTCCAGTTGAACCAGGATTTGTCTTACGAGGAGGAGCCGATAGCTATATTAGACCGGCAGGTGCGACGGTTGAGATCGAAGATTAATCCTTCGGTTCGTGTCCAGTGGAGAGGTTAGCCTATTGAGGCAACTACTTGGGAGTCCGAGTCCGATATGCGGAACCGATATCCCCATCTTTTCCCCGATTCAGGTACTTTTCTATGTCCGTTCGAGGACGAACGTTTGTTTTAGAGGTTGAGATTGTGATGACCCAAAAGGTCATCTTGTGTAAATTTAGCTAAAACTATGTTCTGAGGCCCGTAGAGCCTCCGTTAATCTCACATCGATATGCGTGCGCAGTCGGGCGCGTGGCCGGGAAGCCTTTATGTGAAATTTGATAATAAGTTGAATTTGGAGTAATTAATTTAATACAATTGACTTTGGTCAATATTTTTGGTAAACGGACCCGGACCCGTGATTTGACAGTCTCGAAGGGTCTGTAGGAAAATATGGGACTTGGGCGTATTCTCGGAATCAAATTCCGAGGTCCCAAGTCCGAGAAATGAATTTTTAAAGAAAATTGTTTCCTGAAAATAATAAAGACTTTTGAAAATGGAACTTGATTTGAAACATGTGTTGCCAGGCCCGTATTATGGTTCCGCAGCCTGGAACAGATTTGATATGTGTCATTTGAGTTATCTGTGAAATTTGGTAAGGAACGGACTTGATTTGACGTGTTTCGGATAAAAAATGGGAAATTGAGAGTTAATGAAGTTTTGAGAAAATTATATAGAAATAAGGATTTCCTTAAATTTGGAATTTGGCTTGGAACGTGATTTTATGTTATCGAGGTCCGAATGTGATTCCGTGATCGGGAATAGTTCCGTTATGTCATTTATAACTTGCCTGCAAAATTCGATGTCATTCCAAGTTGTATAGGTCGGTCCGACGCATTTTTATAGAAATCAAGAACTTGAAGTTTCTTAAGTTATGGTTTTAGGGGTTTTGGGATGTGATTGTGAGATTTAGCGTTGTTTTGGGTGTTCCGAAGGCTCGAGCGAGTCCGTATTATGATTTAGGACTTGTTGGTGTATTTGGACGGGGTCTCGGGTGGGCCCAGGTGCCTTCCGGACACCCAACGAGGCTAAAAACCACCTGGAACAACTGCTGGTGCAGCTGTTGCTGGTGTGACCGTAGGTGCGGTTGCCTAGCCGCAGGTGCGGGACCGCTCCTGCGGTCCCAGCCTCGCAGGTGCGGAGATTCCGCAGGTGCAGTTCCTTTTCCGCAGGAGAGGAGCCGCAGGTGCGGTCTCCAGCTCCGCAAGCGAGACCCCAGCCCGCCTTGCCATTTTTCCGCAGGTGCGATCTTTTCTCATTAGTGCGAGACCGCAGGTGCGGAACCCCTGTAGGCCAGACTGTATTTAAATGCAAAAACTCGGGAGTTCTTCATTCCCTTCATACCAAAAACTCCATTAGAGACTCGTGAGCTTGGGAAGAACACACCACGACCTAGCTACTGTTAAGGTAAGTTAATTCCTTCCTAATACTAGTTTCATGCATGAATTATTAATAGGGTTTACTACTTAATGAAAAAATCAAGAATTGGGTGGTAAATTTAGGGTTCTTGAGAAACTTTGCGTATTGTCTGTTTAATGCTATGAATTCAAGTAGAAACTTCATATTAATGGTCCTTAGGCTATGGGTGGGTGATTCCTTCGAGAATTTTTGGGATTCGAGCATGCGGGCCCGGGGTCGAATTGTGGTATATTTGGGAGAATGATAGGGAATGTATAATTAGGCTTAAGAATTGGTTTATTGATTAATTATTGATGTTAATAAAACAATTATGTCTAGATATTATCGACTCGGAGTTGGATTCGAGAGGAAAAGCTGTGATTGAAGCTTGACTTGCATTTTGGAGCCGAGGTAAGTGTTTGGCCTAACCTTAGCTCTAGGGATTAGGCATAGAGTCTTATTTGCTATGTGTATTCATGTTCAACGTATAGGTGAGGTGACGGGTTCCTATATGTTGTGGTCAAGCATGCCCGTGAGTCAATTGTGATGAATCATACTGTGTTCTTAATGTTCTTTGTACTATAAGTAAGTGGTGATTTAGAAGCGATACATTGATGTCGTTTCACGACGTGGGGAGTTATTGAGTTATTTGTTTCAGTTGAAGTTTTACTGTTGAAATTATATCTCTGAGAAGTTTGGTTAAAGCTGAGTCCCTTGCCGGGATGATAGAATTTTATTGAGTATTTATGTACACTTGAGATTTCTTATTGTTAGTTTGCACATTATATCGCTGATTTTTTATTATTTATCGCACTATGGGACATGCCGTGCTGATTGTTTATTATTTATCACACGAGGCGACATGTCGTGATGATTTTTTATTATTTATCGCACGAGGGGAAATGTCGTGCTGATTGTTTATTATTTATCACACGAGGCGACATGTCGTGATGATTTTTTATTATTTATCGCACGAGGGGAAATGTCGTGCTGATTGTTTATTATTTATCACACGAGGGGACATACCATGATGATTGTTAATTATTTATCGCACGAGGGGACATGCCGTGTTGCTTGTTTATTATTATTACACGAGGGGACATGTCGTGATGATTGTTTATTATTTATCGCACGAGGGGACATGCTTTTTTTTATTATTATTTATCACACGAGGGGACATGCCGTGATGATTGTTTATTGTTTATCGCACGAGGGGACATGCCGTGATGATTGTTTATTGTTTATCGCACGAGGGGACATGCCGTGCCGGTGTGTTATTGTTTGATGCACGAGGGGACATTCCGTGCCGAGTGATTTGTGAGGTGATGCACGAGGGGACATGTCGTGCCTTGTGTTGTTCATTATCTGTTCTGAGGCGTTAAATTCCTGCTTTTACTGTTACATTTCAGTTGTTACCCTGTTCCACTATGCTAGTATTTGTTGCCCCTCTTATCCCCAGCATGACTCTCCCCCTATCTGTTTATACTTGTTTATTTCCATCGATATTTTCCTGTTATTATATAGAATTGCACAGGTACATATATTGTTGTCGGTCCTAGCCTCGTCACTACTTCGTCGAGGTTAGGCTCGGCACTTACTCAGTACATGGGGTCGGTTGTACTGATGCTACACCTGCACTTCTTTATGTTGTGCGGACCACGCAGCCGGACTCGGTGGGTACTGACGGATGGAGCATTCCACCAGTTCATTCACGAGACCTCGAGGTAGATTGTGATGACCCAAAATGTCATCCTAAGTAAATTAAGCTAAATCTCTATTTCGAGGCTCCGAAAGCCTCCGTTAATCTCACCTCGATATGCGTGCGCAGCCCAGGCGTGTTGTCGGGAAGCTTTTATGTGGAAATTTGATCAAAATGGAATTTTTGTTACAATTAAATGATTAATGTTGACTTTGGTCAACATTTTTGGTAAACGAACCCGGACCCGTGATTTGACGGTCTTGGATGGTCCATAGGAAAATATGGAACTTGGGCGTATGCCCGGAATCGAATTCCGAGGTCCCAAACCCGAGAAATAATTTTTTAAAGAAAATTGTTTTCTAAAAATAATAATGGTTGTTGAAAATGAAGTTTAATGTGAAAAACGTGTTACCGGGCCCGTATTATGGTTCTGGATCCCGGAGGAGGTTTTTTATATGTTATGTGAGTTATCTATGAAATTTGGTGTAAAACAGACTTGAAATGACGTGATTCGGAATAAAATTGGAAAAGTTAAGCTTTATGAAATTTTAAGAAAATTCCATGAGTTCTGGGGTTTAATTCATTGATTTTGATGATATCTTGGTGATTTAAATGCTTGAATAAGTCCGTAGGATGTTTTGGGAGTTGTGTGTGTTTTTGGTTTTTAGAACCGAGGGCTCGGATGGGTTTCGGGTAGCTAACGGGGTGAGTTAAAGTGTAAAAATCTGGTGTTTTGGTTCAACTGCTGGTGTCTGGTGTGTGTCTCTATGCGATCACATAAGCATATCTGCGATCGCATAAGCATATCTGCGATCGCATAGTACTGGGCTGGGAGGGGGTCACTGTTACTCTATGCGATTGCATCATCTACTCCGCGATCGCATAGTGGGCTAGGTAGGTCGGGGTCTGGGGATAGTTAATCCAGTGCGGTCGCGTGTAGGGGTCCGCGATCGCGTAGAGGTGAGGTCCCAGTGCTCTGCGATCGCGTTTGTCCTCCTGCGATTGCGCAGGTTAAGTAAAGTCCTCTTCTGCGATCGCACCTCCCCTTCTCCGATTGCAGAGTGCATTTTCGCCTAGTCATTTTTAAATACCCAAAACAGACCCATTACGGGATTTTTCATAATTCTCACCCTCATCTTCTTCTCCACAGCCCCTTAGCTATTTTTGGAGAGTTCCATCACTACAATCTCAGAGGTAATCAATTCTAACACCCCTTTCTCCGACTTTTTTTTCCATAAACACTAGAATCTAGGCCTAAAATCCTAAAATCAAAGTAGAAATTAGGGGTTTTGGGTACAGTTAGGTTTTTGGGAATTTTGGGTAATTCAACCCCAACTTGGGGTCGAATTTCAAAATAAATTATATATTCTAACTCGTAGGGGTATGGGTGATGGGGTTTTTTCCGAGCCTCGTGTTTGGACCAAGTGGGCCTAGGGTCAAATTTTTGAATTTTCGGAAGAATGATAGGAATTGTGTATTTAGGCTATGGGATTGTGTT
Organism: Nicotiana undulata; assembly: GCA_005239495.1. Classification (NCBI taxonomy): domain Eukaryota; kingdom Viridiplantae; phylum Streptophyta; class Magnoliopsida; order Solanales; family Solanaceae; genus Nicotiana; species Nicotiana undulata. Next base: position 65,332 of record ML296359.1, read on the forward strand.
ATTGAGTTATTATTGATATACTTAAGTTAATTATGCCTAGATATTGTTGTTCCAGAGTTGAATTCAAAAGGAAAGGCGGTGTTAGAAGGTTGATTGCTATATTTTGGACCCGAGGTAAGTGTCTTGCCTAACTTTGGTGAGGGAATATGTATTGTATGCTATGTGCTAAGTGTTTATCATGTTCAATGCATAGGTAAGGTGACGAGTACTTATGCATTGTCTGTCCAGCATGCCCGTGAGTCTATTTTGATAAAAATCTTGTTATTACTTCCATGTTCGTTATACTATGAGCTTGTCTCTACTTGGAAGCCGTTGTTGTTGGAAATCTTGGTTGATGAACTTATGATATATCGGTTTGATTGAAAAACCCAATTGTTAAGGATAAATTTGAAATGATTGGTTACAGCTGAGACCCTTGTCGGGCACTTGTTGTGAAATTGATTGATGCTTTCCCCTTGCCGGGTGATATTGAAATGTATTTCCACTATGCTGTACTCCTTGCCATCATATCTGTCATTGTTTGGTGAGGAAGAGTGTAAAGCACGAAGACTGACGTCGTGCGATGATATTTGATTACATTGCAAAGTGAGGAAGAGTGTAAAGCACGAATGTTGATGTCGTGCCATGATTCACATTGATTATAATCACGAAGGTTAATGTCGTGCCATGATTTACATTGATTATAATCACGAAGGTTAATGTCGTGCCATGATTTATATTGCCTTACATTGTACATTGCATTGTGAGGAAGAGAGTAAAAGCACGAAGGGTGATGTCGTGCCATGATTTATACTATTTCACATTATACATCGCATTGTGAGGAAGAGAATAAAAGCACGAAGGGTGATGCCGTGCCATTATTTACATTTCTGGTACTTATACTTGTTTCGCTAGCTTTTGTGTTAAATTTCCTCCCTTGTTTACTTCTATATGTCAATTTAACTGCTTCATTTCACTTGTTCCCCTTTATTTCTCCCGTATCCCATACTTGTCTGCCTATCTTTTGCCTTGTTTTTCCATGCTTGAGTTGTAAAATAGAAAAAAGGTTAACGTTGTTGCTAAGTCTAGCCTCGTCACCACTTCGGCCGAGGTTAGGCTCGGCACTTACTCAGTACATGGGGTCGGTTGTAGTGATTCTACACTGCACTTCTTAATGTTGTGCAGACCCTGCATCCGGACCCAGTGGACCGTATTGAGGGAGTCACCTTTAGTCCACCCAGAGTTTCAAGGTATACCCGCTGGCGTTCGTGGGCCTTGGTGTCTCTCCTGCCTTTGGATTCCTTATTGTCTTATCTTTTTCCCCAGTTTCAAGACAATGATGTATTTCTTTTCAGACTATGTATTTAGCACTCTGTTTAGACAGTTCGTCAGTTGTGACACCCCGGTTTTGGGCTTATGCAACGTTATGTATTTTACTATTTCACTTTGCATTTTCGAATTTCTATTACATTTCCGCTGCTAAAATTCTAAAGTGTTTCGTTAGACGCAGTCGCGGCCTGAAGGGTGGGATTTCGGGTCGTGACAAGTTGGTATCAGAGCCTAGGTTGCTTAGGTCTCACAACTCACGAACAACCTTGGTAGAGTCTGAGGGATCGGTACGGAGACGTCTGTACTTATCCCCCAGAGGCTGCAAAGTTAGGATAACTCCACATTTCTTCATCTATGTCGTGCAATATGAATTCAGAGTACTGATTGAGTTTCTATTCTACTCTCTCGCAGATGGCGATGACGCGTGCTTCCTTGGTTCCGCTCAGCAGCCCGACACTCCAGCAACAGCTTCTATGAGGGGTCGAGGTCGAGGACGAGGTCGTGCTAGAGGCCGAGGCCGGTGCCGGGCTCAGCCTAGAGCAGCGGCCCCAGTGGAGGACCCTCAGGTCAAGTCTGACGAGGAGGTCCCAGTTCCGACAGTCCCAGTTGGACCAGCACAGGTCCGGGAGGTGTTCGTGGCAACCCCAGTGCTTCAGGACGCTCTTGTCCGTCTGGTAGGACTCATGGAGAGCGTAGCACAGGCAGGTCTTCTTCCTACTGCACCAGCTGGTTCTCAGGCTGGGAGAGGGACCCAGACTCCTATTATTCATACTCCAGAGCAAGTTGCCACTCAGTTTCAGACTCCGGCACCACAGCCAGCCGGAGTAGCACAGCCAGGTATTGCAGCACATGTAGCTGAGGGAGCAGCTATGTCAGCGGATGCTTTGTGGAGACTGGATAGATTCACCAAGTTATTTACTGCTACTTTTACTGGTGCACCGTCAGAGGATCCACATGATTACTTGGACAGCTGTCATGAGGTTCTTCGGAACATAGGCATAGTGGAGTCCAATGGAGTTGACTTCGCTTCTTTTCGACTATATGGCGCAGCCAAGACTTGGTGGAGGGACTACTGCTTAGCCAGACCAGTTGGGTCTGCACCTTTGACTTGGGCTCAGTTCACAGAGGTATTTTTGGGGAAGTTCCTTCCCATTACTCAGCGAGAAGACCTTAGGAGGCAGTTTGAGCGCCTCCAGCAGGGATCTATGTCTGTTACTCAGTACGAGACCAGGTTCATCGCTCTAGCCAGAAATGCATTGATGATACTCCCCATTGATCGGGAGAGAGCTCGGAGGTTCATTGAGGGATTGGCCCAGCCTATACGACTCCAGATGGCAAGGGAGTTTAGTACTGATATTTCATTCCAGGATGCGGCCGATGTGGCCAGGAGGATTGAGATGATTTTGTCACAGGGAGGTAGTTAGGGGGCTGACAATAGGTCCCATCACTTTGGTATATTCAGTGGAGCCTCATCTGTAGGCAGGGATTCTTTCAGCAGGGGTCATCCACCCCGACCTTTTCAGTCAGCACTTCAGGTATCTCCCCGTGCACCACCAGCTCTTGTTAGTGCACCACCAGCGCCTACCAGTGCTCAGCCACTTCAGAGTTACCATGGTGTTTATCAGGGTCGTCAGGGCCAGTTCCCGAGTTATCAGCCACAACAATAGAGATCTTGTTATAGTTGTGGTAGCCCGGGGCACATTGCCAGGTATTGCCCCGAGCTTTGAGTGGACCCCAGCATCAGGAATCCTGTGCCTTTGTTCCTGCAGCAGATGCACCCTTACCCCCTCAGCCAACTAGGGGTGGTGGTCGAGGTGCCAGAGGTGGTGGTCAGGCTCATAGAGGTGGAGCGCAGTCCATGAGAGGTAAAGGTCAGCCCGTAGCAGGTAGACCCAGAGATGCACAGGTTGGAGGGGCTCAGCCCCGGTGTTATGCTTTTCCTTCTCGTCCTGATGCTGAGGCTTCTGATGCAGTTATTACAGGTACAATTTCAGTTTGCAGCCGAGATGCTTCGTTGTTATTTGATCCGGGTTCTACATTCTCCTATGTGTCTTCATATTATGCCCCTTATTTGAGTATGCCCCGTGATTCCTTGAGTGTTGTTGTACATGTGTCTACACCGGTGGGTGATTCTATAGTGGTAGACCGAGTCTACCATGCTTGCGTAGTAGTTATTGGTGGTCTAGAGACTCAGGTTGATCTTTTGCTTCTTGATATGGTTGACTTTGATGTTATATTGGGTATGGACTGGCTATCTCCCTATCATGCTATCTTGGATTGTCATGCCAAGACAGTGACCTTAGCCTTGCCAGGAGTACCTCGTTTAGAGTGGAGAGGGACTCCTAGTCATTC
>ML296359.1:69011-159935 GCA_005239495.1 Nicotiana undulata
TTTCTTATATAAAGGCTCGGCGCATGGTCGAGAAGGGTTGTTTGGCCTATTTGGCCTATGTTCGTGATTCTAGTGCTGAGGTTCCTTCTATAGAGTCTGTGCCCATGGTTCGTGAGTTTCCAGAGGTATTCCTTGCTGACCTGCCGGGTATGCCACCCGACAGGGATATTGAATTTTGTATTGAGTTAGCTGAGGGCACTCAACCCATTTCTATTCCCCTGTATCATATGGCTCCGCCAGAATTAAAGGAGCAATTACAGGATTTGTTGGATAAAGGATTCATCAGGCCTAGTGTTTCTCCTTGGGGTGCTCCAGTATTGTTCGTGAAGAAGAAAGATGGCTCAATGAGGGTGTGTATTGACTACCGGTAGTTGAATAAGGTTACTATTAAGAACAAGTATCCTTTGCCGAGGATTGATGACTTATTTGATCAGCTTCAAGGTGCTACGTTGTTCTCTAAGTTAGACTCGAGGTCTGGTTATCATCAGCTGAGGATTAGGGCTTCTGATGTCCCTAAGACAGCTTTTCGCACTCGTTATGGGCATTATGAGTTTTTTGTCATGTCGTTTGGATTGACTAATGCCCCCGCTGCTTTTATGAAGTTGATGAATCGGGTATTCAGGCCTTATTTGGACTCGTTCGTTATTGTTTTCATTGATGATATTTTGATATACTCTCGTAGCCGAGAGGAGCATGAGCAACACATTAGAGTCGTCGTCCAGACTCTGAGGGATAGGTAGTTGTATGCCAAGTTTTCTAAGTGTGAGTTCTAGTTGAGTTCTGCGGCATTCTTGGGCCACGTTGTATCGGCAGAAGGCATTCAGGTGGATCCGAAGAAAGTTTCAACAGTTAGAGATTGGCCTAGTCCCACTTCAGCTACCGAGATTCGGATGTTCTTGGGCTTAGCTGGGTATTATCGCATGTTCGTGGAGGGGTTTTCATCTATAGCAGCCCCTATGACCAAGTTGACGAAGAAAAGTGTTCAGTTCAGATGGTCTGAGGAGTGTGAAGCGAGCTTTCATAAGCTCAAGACATCATTGACCACAGCACCAGTGTTCGTATTGCCCACATGTTCAGGTTCGTATACCGTGTATTGTGATGCTTCCCGGGTTGGACTTGGTGCGGTATTGATGCAGGATGGCAAGGTCATAGCCTATGCATGTCGTCAGTTGAAAATCCACGAGAAGAATTATCCAGTCCATGATTTGGAGCTTGTAACTATTGTTCATGCCTTGAATATTTGGAGGCACTATTTGTATGGGGTACCGTGTAAGTTATTCACTGATCAGAAGAGTTTACAATACTTGTTTAAGCAGAGGAGATGGTTAGAGTTGCTGAAGGATTATGATATGACCATTCTTTATGATCCAGGGAAGGCCAATGTGGTGGCCGATGCTTTGAGCCGGAAGTCAGTCAGTATGGGTAGCTTGGCATATTTATCAGTTGGAGAGCGGCCTTTGGCCTTGGATGTTCAGGTCTTAGCCAACCGATTTGTGAGATTAGAGGTTTCTGAGGGTGGCAGTGTTTTTGCCCATACCGTCACTCGTTCTTCATTGTATGATTGTATTCGCGCTAGGCAGTATGATGATCGTCATTTGTGTGCTCTTAGAGATGCGGTTCGGCACGGACGTGCTAAGCAGGTCACAGTCGATGCTGAGGGAGTTTTGAGATTGCAGGGTCGTATTTGTGTACCCGATGTTGATGGCATTCATGAGTTGATATTGCAAGAGGCCCATAGTTCCCGGTATTCCATTCATATGGACGCCGCGAAGATGTACCAGGACTTGCGGCAGCATTATTGGTGGCGTAGAATGAAGAAGGATATTGTGGCTTATGTAGCTCGGTGCTTGAATTGTCAGCAAGTTAAGTATGAGCACCAGAGACCCGGCGGATTGATGCAGCAGATTCAGCTTCCCTAGTGGAATTGGGAGCGTATCACGATGGATTTTGTAGTTGGGCTTCCACGAACTTAGAGGATGGTTGATGCAGTATGGGTTATTGTGGATAGGCTGACCAAGGCAACACATTTCATTCATGTGTCAGTTTCATATTCAGCGGAGAAGTTGGCAAAGATCTACATGAGAGAGATATTCAGATTGCATGGCGTGACCTTATCTATTATATCAGACCGAGGTACTCAGTTCACCTCCCACTTCTGAAGGGTATTTCAGCGAGAGTTGGGCACACAGATCGAGTTGAGCACAACATTTCATCCTCAGACCGACAGACAGTCCGAGCGTACTATTCAAATTTTGGAGGATATGTTGCGAGCTTGTGTTATTGATTTTGGTGGTTCATGGTACCAGTTCTTGCCCTTAGCATAGTTTGACTACAACAACAGTTATCAGTCGAGCATTTAGATGGCTCCGTATGAGGCGTTGTATGGTAGGCGATGTCGGTCTCCAGTCAGATGGTTTGAGCCCGGAGAGGCTAGGTTATTGGGTTCTGAGTTAGTCCGAGATGCCTTGGACAAGGTGAAGATTATTCAGGATAGGCTTCGTACAGCTCAGTCCAGGAAAAAGAGTTATGCGGATTGTAGAGTTCGAGACTTGGCTTTCATGGTAGGAAACCAGGTGTTCCTTCGAGTGTCGCCTATGAAAGGCTTGATGAGGTTCGGAAAGAAGGGCAAGTTGAGCCCTAGGTACATTGGTCCATTTGAGATTTAAACAAGGTAGGAGGGGTGGCCTACAGACTTGCCTTGCGACCACATTTATCAGCCGTGGATCTAGTGTTTCATGTATCTATGCTCCGTAGGTACATTGCAGATCCTTCTCATGTTCTTGACTTCATCGGTGTCCATTTGGACAAGGATTTGACTTATGAGGAGGAGCCGATAGCTATATTAGATAGACAGGTTCGCCAGTTGAGGTCGAAGAGTTATCCTTCGGTTCGTGTTCAGTGGAGAGGTCAGCTTGCCGAGGCAGCTACCTGGGAGTCCGAGTCCGATATGAGGAGTCGTTATCCCCATCTCTTCTCAGACTTAGGTATTTTTCTATGTCCGTTCGAGGACGAACGTTTATTTTAGAGGTGGAGATTGTGATGACCCAAAAGGTCATCCTAAGTAAATTCATCTAAATCTATGTTTCGAGGCTCCGAAAGCCTCCGTTAATCTTACCTCGATATGCGTGTGCAGCCCGCGCGTGTAGCCGAGAAGCTCTTATGTGGAAATTTGATCAAAATGGAATTTTTGTAATAATTAAATGATTAAAGTTGACTTTGGTCAACATTTTTGGTAAACGGATCCGAACCCGTAATTTGACCGTCTCGCAGGGTCCGTAGGAAAATATGGGACTTGGGCGTATACGCGAAATCGAATTCCGAGGTCCCAAGCCCGAGAAATGAATTTTTAAAGAAAATTATTTTATGAAAATAATAATGGTTGTTAAAAATGAAGTTTGATGTGAAAACTGTGTTACCGGGCCCGTATTATGGTTCCGGAGCCCCGAACAGGTTTATTATATGTTATATGAGTTATATGTGAAATTTGGTGTAAAACGGACTAGAAATGACGTGATTCTGATTAAAATTGGAAATGTTAAGCTTTATGAAGTTCTAAGAAAATTCCATGAGTTTTGGGGTTTAATTCATTGATTTTGATGATATCTTGGTGATCAAATGACGGGATTTTTAAATGCTTGAATAAGTCTGTAGGATGTTTTGGGAGTCGTGTGTGTTTTTGGTTTTGAGAGCCGAGGGCTCAGATGGGTTTCGGGTAGCTAACGGGGTGAGTTAAAGTGTAAAAATCTTGTGTTTTGGTTCAACTGCTGGTGTCTGGTATGTGTCTCTATGCGATCGCATAAGCATAGCTACTATCGCATAGTACTAGGCTGGGAGGGGGTCACTGTTACTCTATGCGATCGCATCATCTACTCCGCGATCGCATTGTGGGCTAGGTAGGTCGGGGTCTGGGGGTAGTTTATCCAGTGCAGTCGCGTATAGGGTCTCCGATCGCGTAGAGGTGAGGTCCAGTGCCCTGCGATCACGTTTTTCCTCCTGCGATCGCGTAGGTTCAGTAAAGTCCTCTTCTGCGATCGCACCTCCCTTGTGCATTTTCGCCCAGTCATTTTTAAATACCCAAAACAGACCCATTACGAGATTTTTCATAATTCTCACCCTCATCTTCTTCTCCACAGCCCCTTAGCCATTTTTGGAGAGTTCCACCACTACAATCTTAGAGGTAATCGATTCTAACACCACTTTCTCCCACTTTTCTTCCATAAACACTAGAATCTAGGCCTATAATCCTAAAATCAAAGTAGAAATTAGGGGTTTTGGGTAGAGTTAGGTTTTTGCGAATTTTGGGTAATTCAACCCCAATTTGGGGTCGAATTTCAAAAATAATTATATATTCTAACTCGTGGGGCTATGGGTGATCGGGTTTGGTCCGAGCCTCGTGTTTGGACCAAGTGGGCCCGGGGTCAAATTTTGGAATTTTTGGAAGAATGATAGGAATTGTGTATTTAGGCTATGGGATTGTGTTATTGAGTTATTATTGATATACTTAAGTTAATTATGCCTAGATATGGTTGTTCCATAGTTGAATTCAAAAGGAAAGGCGGTGTTAGAGGGTTGATTGCTATATTTTGGACCCGAGGTAAGTGTCTTGCCTAACTTTGGTGAGGGAATATGTATTATATGCTATGTCCTAAGTGTTTATCATGTTCAATGCATAGGTAAGGTGACGAGTACCTATGCATTGTGTGTCCAGCATGCCCGTGAGTCTATTTTGATAAAAATCTTGTTATTACTTCCATGTTTGTTATACTATGAACTTGTCTCTACTTGGAAGCCGTTGTTGTTGGAAATCTTGGTTGATGAACTTATGATATATCGGTTCGATTGAAAAACCCAACTGTTAAGGATATATTTGAAATGATTGGTTATAGCTGAGACCCTTGCCGGGCATTTATTGTGAAATTTATTGATGCTTTCCCCTTACCGGGTAATATTGAAATGTATTTCCACTATGTTGTACTCCTTACCATCATATATGTCATTGTTTGGTGAGGAAGAGTGTAAAGCACGAAGGGTGATGTCGTGCCATGATATTTGATTACATTGCATAGTGAGGAAGAGTGTAAAGCACGAAGGGTGATGCCGTGCCATGATTGACATTGATTATAAGCACGGAGGTTAATGTCGTGCCATGATTTATATTGATTATAAGCACGAAGGTTAATGCCGTTCCATGATTTATATTGCCTTACATTGTACATTGCATTGTGAGGAAGAGAGTAAAAGCACGAAGGGTGATGCCGTGCCATTATTTACATTTCTGGTACATATACTTGTTTCGCTAGCTTTTGTGTTAAATTCCCTCCCTTGTTTACTTCTATATGTCAATTTAACTTCTTCATTTCACTTGTTCCCCTTTACTGCTCCCGTATCCCATACTTGTCTGCCTATATTTTTCCTTGTTTTTCCATGCTTGAGTTGTAAAATAGAACAGGTTAACGTTGTTGCTAAGTTTAGCCTCGTCACTACTTCGGCCGAGGTTAGACTCGGCACTTACTCAGTACATGGGATTGGTTGTATTGATGCTACACTGAACTTCTTAATGTTGTGCAGACCCCGCATCCGGACCCAGTGGACCGCATTGAGGGAGTCACCTTCAGTCCACCCAGAGCTTCAAGGTATACCTGCTGGCGTTCGTGGGCCTTGGCGTCTCTCCTGCCTTTGGATTCCTTATTGTCTTATATTTTTCCCCAGTTTCAAGACAATGATGTATTTCTTTTCAGACTATGTATTTAGCACTCTGTTTAGACAGTTCGTGAGTTGTGACACCCCAGTTTTGTTCTTATGCAACGTTATGTATTTTACTATTTCACTTTGCATTTTCGAATTTCTATTACATTTCCGCTGCTAAATTTTAAAGTGTTTTGTTATATCTGTTAAGATTTTTAAAGTATTTTCTTTACTACTATCGAATTGGGTAACAAAAGTTAGATTACTTGTGCACGTTGGCTTGTCTAGCGGGTTCAACATTAGACGCAGTCGCGGCCTGAAGGGTGGGATTTCGGGTCGTGACAAGTTGGTATTAGAGCCCTAGGTTGCTTAGGTCTCACAACTCACGAACAAACTTGGTAGAGTCTGAAGGATCAGTACGGAGACGTCTGTACTTATCCCCTAGCGGCTGCAAAGTTAGGATAACTCCACATTTCTTCATCTCTGTCGTGCGATATGAATTCTGAGTACTGATTGAGTTTCAATTCTACTCTCTCGCAGATGGCGTGGACGCATGCTTCCCTTGGTTCCGCTCAACAACCCGACACTCCTGCTACAGCTCCTATGAGGGGTCGAGGATGAGGTCGTGCTAGGGGCCGAGGCCGGGACCGGGCTCAGCCTAGAGCAACAGCCCTAGTGGAGGATCCTCAGGTCGAGTTTGACGAAGAGGTCCCAGTTCCGGAAGTCCCAGTTGGACCAGCGCAGGTCCCAGAGGGGTTCATAGCTACCCCAGTGCTTCAGGACGCTCTTGTCCGTCTGGTAGGACTCATGGAGAGCGTAGCACATGCAGGTCTTCTTCCTACTGCACCAACTGGTTCTCAGGCTGGGGGAGGGACCCAGACTCCTGTTATTCATACACCAGAGCGGGTTGCCACTCAGTTTCAGACTCCGGTACCACAGCCAACCGGAGTAGCACAGCGAGGTATTGCAGCACCTGTAGCTTAGGGAGCAGCTATGTCAGCGGATGCTTTGTGGAGACTAGACAGATTCACCAAGTTATTCACTGCTACTTTTACTGGTGCACCGTAAGAGGATCCACATGATTACTTGGACAGCTGTCATGAGGTTCTTCGGAACATGGGCATAGTGGAGTCCAAGGAGTTGACTTCGCTACTTTTCGACTATCTGGCGCAGCCAAGACTTGGTGGAGGGAGTACTTCTTATCCAGACCAGCTGGGTCTTCTCCTTTGACTTGGGCTAAGTTCATAGAGGTATTTTGGGAAAGTTCCTTCCCATTACACAGCGAGAGGATATTAGGAGGCAGTTTGAGCGCCTCCAGCAGGGATCTATGTTTGTTACTCAATACGAGACCAGGTTCATCGCTCTAGCCAGGCATGCATTGATGATACTCCCCACTGATCGGGGGAGAGTTCCGAGGTTCATTGAGGGATTGGACCAGCCTATACGACTCCAGATGGCCAAGGAGTCGAGTACAGATATTTCATTCCAGGATGCGGTTGATGTGTCCAGGAGGATTGAAATGATTTTGTCACAGGGAGGTGGTTAGGGAGCTGACAAGAGGTGACGTCACTTTGGTAGATTCAGTGGAGCCTCATCTGGACGCAAGGATTCTTTCAGCAGGGGTCATCCACCCCGACCTTTTCAGTCAGCACTTCGGGTATCTCCCCGTGAACCGCCAGCTCTTGTTAGTGCACCACCAGCGCCTACCAGTGCACAGCCACTTCAGAGTTACTAGGGTGGTTATCAGGGTCGTCAGGGCCAGTTCTCGAGTTATCAGCCACAGTAGCAGAGATCTTGTTATAGTCGTGGTAGCCCGGGGCACATTGCTAAATATTTCCCCCGAGCTTCGAGTGGACCCCAGCATCAGGGTTCTCGTGCCTTTGTTCCCGCAGCAAGTTCACCCTTACCCCCTCAGCCAGTTAGGGGTGGTGGTCGAGGTGCCAGAGGTGGTGGTCAGGCTCATAGAGGTGGAGCGCAAGCCATGAGAGGTAAAGGTCAGCCCGTAGCAGGTAGACCCAGAGATGCACAGGTTGGATGGGCTCATCCCCGGTGTTATGCTTTTCCTGCTCGTCCTGATGCTGAGGCTTCTAATGTAGTTATTATAGGTACGGTTTCAGTTTGCAGCCAAGATGCTTCTGTGTTATTTGATCTGGGTTCTACATTCTCCTATGTGTCTTCATATATTTCCCCTTATTTGAGTATGCCCCGTGATTCCTTGAGTACTGCTGTACATGTGTTTACACCGGTGGGTGATTCTATAGTGGTAGACCGAGTCTACCGTGCTTGCGTAGTAGTTATTGGTGGTTTGGAGACTCAGGTTGATCATTTGCTACTTGATATGGTTGACTTTGATGTTATATTGGGTATAGACTGGCTATCTCCCTATCCTGCTATCTTGGATTATCATGCCAAGACAGTGACCTTAACCTTGCTAGGAGTACCTCGTTTAGAGTGGAGAGGGACTCTTAGTCATTCTTCTGGAAAGGTTATTTCTTATATGAAGGCTCGGCGCATGGTCGAGAAGGGTTGTTTGGCCTATGTTCGTAATTCTAGTGCTGAGGTTCCTCTTATAGAGTCTGTGCCCGTGGTTCATGAGTTTCCAGAGGTATTCCCTGCTGACCTGCCGGGTATGCCACCCGACAGGGATATTGACTTTTGTATTGAGTTAGCTGAGGGCACTCAGCCCATTTCTATTCCCCCGTATCGTATGGCTCCGCCAGAGTTGAAGGAATTAAAGGAGCAATTATAGGATTTGTTGGATAAAGGCTTTTTCAGGCCTAGTGTTTCTCCTTGGGGTGCTCCAGTATCGTTCGTGAAGAAGAAAGATGGCTCAATGAGGATGTGTATTGACTACCGGCAGTTGAATAAGGTTACTATTAAGAACAAGTATCCTTTGCTGAGGATAGATGACTTATTTGATCAGCTTCAGGGTGCTACGGTGTTCTCTAAGATAGACTTGAGATCTGGTTATCATCATCTTAGGATTAGGGCTTCTGATGTCCCTAACACAACTTTTCGCACTCGTTATGGGCATTATGAGTTTTTGGTCATGTCGTTTGGATTGACTAATGCCCCCGCTGCTTTTATGGAGTTGATGAATCGGGTATTCAGACCTTATTTTGACTCGTTCGTTATTGTTTTCATTGATGATATTTTTATATACTCTCGCAGCCGAGAGGAGCATGAGCAGCACCTTAGAGTCATCCTCGAGACTCTGAAGGATAGGCAGTTGTATGCCAAGTTTTCTAAGTGTGAGTTCTGGTTGAGTTCTGTGGCATTCTTGGGCCACGTTGTATCGGCAGAGGGCATTCAGGTTGATCCGAAGAAAGTTTCAGCAGTTAGAGATTGGCGTAGGCCCACTTCAGCTACCGCGATTCGGAGCTTCTTGGGCTTAGCTGGGTATTATCGTCGGTTCGTGGAGGGGTTTTCATCTATAGCAGTCCCTATGACCAAGTTGACGCAGAAGAGTGTTCAGTTAATATGGTCTGAGGAGTGTGAAGCGAGCTTTCAGAAGCTCAAGACAACATTGACCATAGCACTAGTGTTGGTATTGCCCACAGGTTCAGGTTCGTATACCGTGTATTGTGATGCTTCACGGGTTGGACTTGTTGCGGTATTGATGCAGGATGGCAAGGTCATGGCCTATGCATCTCGTCAGTTGAAAATCTACGAGAAGAATTATCCAGTCCATGATTTGGAGGTTGCAGCTATTGTTCATGCCTTGAAGATTTGGAGGCACTATTTGTTTGGGGTCCTGTGTGAGGTATTCACTGATCACAAGAGTTTGCAATACTTGTTTAAGCAGAAGGAGTTGAACATGAGGCAGAGGAGATGGTTAGAGTTGCTGAAGGATTATGATATGACCATTCTTTATCATCCGGGGAGGGCCAATATGGTGGCCGATGTTTTTAGCCGGAAGTCAGTCAGTATGGGTAGCTTGGCATATTTATCAGTTGGAGAGCGACCTTTGGCCTTGGATGTTCAGGCCTTAGCCAACCGATTTGTGAGATTAGAGATTTCTGAGGGTGGCAGTGTTTTGGCCCATACCGTCACTCGTTCTTCGTTGTATGATTGTATTCGCGCCAGGCAGCATAATGATCGTCATTTGTGTGCTCTTAGAGATACGGTTCGGCACAGACGTGCAAAGCAGGTCACAGTCAATGCTGAGGGAGTTTTGAGATTGCAGGGTCGTATTTGTGTACCCGATGTTGATGGTATTCGTGAGTTGATATTGCAAGAGGCCCATAGTTCCCGGTATTCCATTCATCCTGGCGCCGCGAAGATGTACTAGGACTTGCGGCAGCATTATTGGTGGCATAAAATGAAGAAGGATATTGTTACTTATGTAGCTCGGTGCTTGAATTGTCAGCAGATTAAGTATGAGCACTAGAGACCCGGCGAATTGATGCAGCAGATTCAGCTTCCCAAGTGGAACTGGGAGCGTATCACAATGGTGTAAAACGGACTTGAAATGACGTGATTCAGATTAAAATTGGAAAAGTTAAGCTTTATGAAGTTTTAAGAAAATTCCATGAGTTTTGGGGTTTAATTCATTGATTTTAATTATATCTTGGTGATTTAAATTCTTGAATAAGTCTGTAGGATGTTTTGGGAGTCGTGTGTGTTTTTGGTTTTGAGAGCCGAGGGCTTGGATGGGTTTCGGGTAGCTAACGGGGTGAGTTAAAGTGTAAAAATCTGGTGTTTTGGTTCAACTGCTGGTGTCTGGTGTGTGTCTCTATGCGATCGCATAACCATAGCTGCGATCGCATAGTACTGGGCTGGCAGGGGGTCACTGTTACTCTATGTGATCGCATCATCTACTCCGCGATCGCATAGTGGGCTAGGTAGGTCGAGGTCTGGGGTAGTTAATCCAGTGCGGTCGCATGTAGGGGTCCGCGATCGCGTAGAGGTGAGGTCCCAGTGCTCTGCGATCGCGTTTGTCCTCCTACGATCGCGCAGGTTCAATAAAGTCCTCTTCCGTGATCGCACCTCCCCTTCTGCGATTGCAAAGTGCATTTTGGCCCAGTCATTTTTAAATACCCAAAACAAACCCATTATGGGATTTTTCATAATTCTCACCATCATCTTCTTCTCCACATCCCCTTAGCCATTTTTGGAGAGTTCCATCACTACAATCTCAGAGGTAATCGATTCTAACACCACTTTCTCCCACTTTTATTCCATAAACACTAGAATCTAGGCCTAAAATCCTAAAATCAAAGTACAAATTAGGGGTTTTGGGTAGATTTAGGTGTTTGGGAATTTTGGGTAATTCAACCCCAATTTGGGGTCGAATTTCAAAACAAATTATATATTCTAACTCGTGGGGGTATGGGTGATCGGGTTTTGGTCTGAGCCTCGTGTTTGGACCAAGTGGCCCCGGGGTCGAATTTTGGAATTTTTGGAAGAATGATAGGAATTGTGTATTTAGGCTATGGGATTTTGTTATTGAGTTATTATTGATATACTTAAGTTAATTATGCCTAGATATGTTGTTCCAGAGTTGAATTCAAAAGGAAAGGCGGTGTTAGAGGGTTGATTTCTTTATTTTGGACCCGAGGTAAGTGTCTTGCCTATCTTTGGTGAGGGAATATGTATTGTATGCTATGTGCTAAGTGTTTATCATGTTCAATGCATAGGTAAGGTGACGAGTACCTATGCATTGTGTGTCCAGCATGCCCGTGAGACTATTTTGATAAAAATCTTGTTATTACTTCCATGTTCGTTATACTATGAACTTGTCTCTACTTGGAAGCCGTTGTTGTTGGAAATCTTGGTTGATGAACTTATGATATATCGATTTGATTGAAAAACCCAATTGTTAAGGATATATTTGAAATTATTGGTTATAGTTGAGACCCTTGCCGGACAATTGTTGTGAAATTGATTGATGCTTTCCCCTTGCCGGATGATATTGTAATGTATTTCAACTATGCTGTACTCCTTACCATCATATCTGTCATTCTTTGGTGAGGAAGAGTGTAAAACACGAAGGGTGAAGTCCTGCCATGATATTTGATTACATTGCATAGTGAGGAAGAGTGTAAAGCACGAAGGGTGATGCCGTTCCATGATTCACATTGATTATAAGCAGGAAGGTTAATGTTGTGCCATGACTTACATTGATTATAAGCACGAAGGTTAATGCCGTGCCATGATTTATATTGCCTTACATTGTACATTACATGGTGAGGAAGAGAGTAAAAGCACGAAGGGTGATGCCGTGCCATGATTTATACTATTTCACATTATAGATCGCATTGTGAGGAAGAGAGTAAAAGCACGAAGGGTGATGTCGTGCCATTATTTACATTTCTGGTACTTATACTTGTTTCGCTAGCTTTTGTGTTAAATTGCCTCCCTTGCTTACTTCTATATGTCAATTTAACTGCTTCATTTCACTTGTTCCCCTTTACTGCTCCCGTATCCCATACTTGTATGCCGATATTTTGCCTTGTTTTTCCATGCTTGAGTTGTAAATTAGAACAGGTTAACGGTGTTGCTAAGTCTAGCCTCGTCACTACTTTGGCCGAGGTTAGGCTCGGCACTTACTCAGTACATGGGGTACTGATGCTACACTGCACTTCTTAATGTTGTGCAGACCCCGCATCCGGACCCAATGGAACGTATTGAGGGAGTCACCTTCAGTCCACCCAGAACTTCAAGGTATACCCGCTGGCGTTCGTGGGCTGTGGCGTCTCTCCTGCCTTTGGATTCCTTATTGTCTTATCTTTTTCCCGAGTTTCAAGACAATGATGTATTTCTTTTCAGACTATGTATTTAGCACTCTGTTTATACAGTTCGTGAGTTGTGACACCCCGGTTATGGGCTTATGCGGCGTTATGTATTTTACTATTTCACTTTGCATTTTCGAATTTCTATTACATTTTCGCTGCTAAAATTCTAAAGTGTTTCGTTATTTTTTTAAACATTTTTAAAGGTATTTTTTTTTAATACTATCGAATTGGGTAACAAAAGTTAGATTACTTGTGCATGTTGGCTTGTCTAGCGGGTTCAACGTTAGACGCAGTCGCGGCCCGAAGGGTGGGATTTTGGGTCGTGACAAGTTGGTATCAGAGGCCTAGGTTGCTTAGGTCTCACAACTCACGAACAACCTTGGTAGAGTCTGAGGGATCAGTACGGAGACGTCTGTATTTATCCCCCAGAGGCTGCAAAGTTAGGATAACTCCACATTTCTTCATCTCTGTCGTGCGATATGAATTCTGAGTGCTGATTGAGTTTCCATTCTACTCTCTCGCAGATGGCGTGGATGCGTGCTTCCCTTGGTTCCGCTCAACAACCCGACACTCCTGCTAAAGCTCTTACGAGGGGTCGAGGTCGAGGATGAGGCCGTGCTAGAGGCCGAGGCCGAGGCCAGGCTCAGCCTAGAGCAGCAGCCCAGTGGAGGACCCTAAGGTCGAGTCTGACGAGGAGGTCCTAGTTCCGGCAGTCCTAGTTGGACCAGCGCAGGTCCCAGAGGGGTTCATAGCTACCCCAGTGCTTCAGGACGCTCTTGTCCGTCTGGTAGGACTCATGGAGAGCGTAGCACAGGCAGGTCTTCTTCCTACTGCACCAGCTGGTTCTCAGGCTGGGGGAGGGACCCAGACTCGTGTTATTCATACTCCAGAGCAGGTTGCCACTCAGTTTCAGACTCCGGCACCATAGCTAGCCAGAGTAGCACAGCCAGGTATAGCAGCACCTGTAGCTGAGGGAGCAGCTATGTCAGCGGATGCTTTGTGGAGATTGGACAGATTCACCAAGTTATTCACTGCTACTTTTACTGGTGCACCGTCAGAGGATCCAAGGGATTACTTGGACAACTGTCATGAGGTTCTTCGGAACATGGGCATAGTGGAGTCCAATGGAGTTGACTTCGCTACTTTTCGACTATCTGGCGCAGCCAAGACTTGGTGGAGGGACTACTTCTTAGCCAGACCAGCTGGGTCTGCACCTTTGACTTGGGCTCAGTTCACAGAGGTATTTTTGGGGAAGTTCCTTCCCATTACTCAGCGAGAGGATCTTAGGAGGCAGTTTGAGCGCCTTCAGCAGGGATCTATGTATGTTCCTCAGTACGAGACCAGGTTCATCGCTCAAGCCAGTCATGCATTTATGTCACAGGGATTGGCCTTCTGAGGTTCATTGAGGGATTGGCCCAGCCTATACGACTCCAGATGGCCAGGGAGTCGAGTACTGTTATTTCATTCTAGGATGCGGCTGATGTGGCCAGGAGGATTGAGATGATTTTGTCACAGGGAGGTGGTCAGGGGGATGACAAGAGGTCCCATCACTTTGGTAGATTCAGTGGAGCCTCATCTGGAGGCAGGGATTCTATCAGCAGGGGTCATCCACCCCGACCTTTTCAGTCAGCACTTCAGGTATCTCCCCGTGCACCGCCAGCTCCTGTTAGTGCACCACCAGCGCCTACCAGTGCACAGCCACTTCAGAGTTACGAGGGTGGTTATTAGGGTCGTCAGGGCTAGTTCCCGAGTTATCAGCCACAGCATCAGAGATCTTGTTATATTTGTGGTAGCCCGGGGCACATTGCCAGGTATTGCCCCCGAGCTTCGAGTGGACCCCAGCATTAGGGTTCTCGTGCCTTTGTTCCCGCAGCAGGTGAACCCTTACCCCCTCAACCATCTAGGGGTGGTGTTCGAGGTGCCAGAGGTGGTGGTCAGGCTCATAGAGGTAGAGCGTAGGCCATGAGAGGTAGAGGTCAGCCCGTAGCAGGTAGACCCAGAGATGCACAGGTTGGAGGGGCTTAGCCCCGGTCTTATGCTTTTCCTGCTCGTCCTGATGCTGAGGCTTCTATTGCAGTTATTATAGGTACGGTTTCAGTTTGCAGCCGAGATGCTTCTGTGTTATTTGATCCGGGTTCTACATTCTCCTATGTGTCTTGATATTTTGCCCCTTATTTGAGTATGCCCCGTGATTCCTTGAGTACTGATGTACATGTGTCTACACCGGTGGGTGATTCTATAGTGGTAGACCGAGTCTACCGTGCTTGCGTAGTATTTATTGGTGGTTTGGAGACTCAGGTTGATCTTTTGCTTCTTGATATGGTTGACTTTGATGTTATATTGGGTATGGACTAGCTATCTCCCTATCATGCTATCTTGGATTGTCATGCCAAGACAGTGACCTTAGCCTTGCCAGGAGTACCTCGTTTAGAGTGGAGAGGGACTCATAGTCATTCTTCTGGAAGGGTTATTTCTTATATGAAGGCTCGGCGCATGGTCGAGAAGACTTGTTTGGCCTATTTGGCCTATGTTCGTGATTCTAGTGCCGAGGTTCCTTCTATAGAGTCTGTGCCCGTGGTTCGTGAGTTTCTAGAGGTATACCTTGCTAACCTGCCGAGTATGCCACCCGACAGGGATATTGAAATTTGTATTGAATTAGCTGAGGGCACTCAACCCATTTCTATTCTCCCGTATCGTATGGCTCCGCTAGAGTTGAAGGAATTAAAGTAGAAATTAGATCATTTGTTGGATAAAGGCTTCATCAGGCCTAGTGTTTTTCCTTGGGGTGCTCCAGTATTGTTCGTGAAGAAGAAAGATGGCTCAATGAGGATGTGTATTGACTACCAGCAATTGAATAAGGTTACTACTAAGAACAAGTATCCTTTTCCAAGGATTGATGACTTATTTGATCAGCTCCAGGGTGCTACGGTGTGATCTAAGATAGACTTGAGGTCTGGTTATCATCAGCTTAGGATTAGGGCTTCTGATGTCCCTAAGACAGCTTTTCGCACTTGTTTTGGGCATTATGAGTTTTTGGTCATGTCGTTTGGGTTGACTAATGCCCCCGCTGCTTTTATGGAGTTGATGAATTGGGTATTCAGGCCTTATTTGGACTCCTTCGTTATTGTTTTCATTGATGATATTCTGATATACTCTCGCAACCGAGAGGAGCATGAGCAGTACCTTAGAGTCGTCCTCCAGACTCTGAGGGATAGGCAGTTGTATGCCAAGTTTTCTAAGTGTGAGTTCTATTTGAGTTCTAGGGCATTCTTGGGCCACGTTGTATCGGCAGAAGGCATTCAAGTGGATCCGAAGAAAGTTTCAGCAGTTAGAGATTGTCCTAGGCCCACTTCAGCTACCAAGAATCGGAGCTTCTTGGGCTTAGCTGGGTATAATCGTCAGTTCGTGGAAGGGTTTTCATCTATAGCAGCCCCTATGACCAAGTTGACGCAGAAGAGTGTTCAGTTCAAATGGTCTGAGTAGTGTGAAGCGAGCTTTCAGAAGCTCAAGACAGCATTGACCATAGCACCAATGTTGGTATTGCCCACAGGTTCAGGTTCGTATATCGTGTGTTGTGATGCTTCACGGGTTTGACTTGGTGCGGTATTGATGCAGGATGGCAAGGTCATAGCCTATACATCTCGTCAGTTGAAAATCCACGAGAAGAATTATCCATTCCATGATTTGGAGCTTGCAGCTATTGTTCATGCCTTGAATATTTGGAGGCACTATTTGTATGGGGTACCGTATGAGGTGTTCACTGATCACAAGAGTCTGCAATACTTGTTTAAGCTGAAGGAGTTGAAAATGAGGCAGAGGAGATGGTTAGAGTTGCTGAAGGATTATGATATGACCATTCTTTATCATCCGGGGAAGGCCAATGTGGTGTCCGATGCTTTGAGCCGGAAGTCAGTTAGTATGGGTAGCTTGGCCTATTTATCAGTTGGAGAGTGACCTTTGGCCTTGATGTTCAGGCCTTTGCCAACCGATTTGTGAGATTAGAGGTTTCTGAGGGTGGCAGTGTTTTGGCCCATACCGTTACTCGTTCTTCGTTTTATGATCGTATTCGCGCCAGGAAGTATGATGATCGTCATTTGTGTGCTCTTAGAGATGCGGTTTGGCACGGACGTTCCAAGCAGGTCACACTCGATGCTGAGGGAGTTTTGAGATTACAAGGTCGTATTTGTGTACCCGATGTTGATGGCATTCGTGAGTTGATATAACAAGAGGACCATAGTTCCCGGTATTCCATTTATCTGGGCGCCGCGAAGATGTACCAGGACTTGCGGCAGCATTATTGGTGGCGTAGAATGAAGAAGGATATTGTGGCTTATGTAGCTTGGTGCTTGAATTGTCAGTAGGTTAAGTATGAGCACCAGAGACCCGGCGGATTGATGCAGCAGATTCAGCTTCCCGAGTGGAACTGGGAGCGTATCACGATGGATTTTGTAGTTGGGCTTCCACGGACTCAGAGGATGGTTGATGCAGTATGGGTTGTTGTGGATAGGCTGACCAAGTTAGCACATTTCATTCCTGTGTCAGTTTCATATTCTGCGGAGAAGTTGGCAAAGATTTACATGAGAGAGATTGTCAGATTGCATGGCGTGCCCTTATCTATTATATCAGACCGAGGTACTCAGTTCACCTCCCATTTCTGTAGGGAATTTCAGCGAGAGTTGGGCACACAGATCGAGTTGAGCACAACATTTCATCCTCAGACGGCTGGACAGTCTGAGCGTACTGTTCAGATTTTGGAGGATATGTTGCGAGCTTGTGTTATTGATTTTGGTGGTTTATGGGACCAATTCTTGCCCTTAGTAGAGTTTTCCTACAACAATAATTATCAGTAGAGCATTCAAATGGCTCCGTATGAGGCGTTGTATGGTAGGCGATGTCGGTCTCCAGTCGGATGGTTTGAGCCCGGAGAGGCTAGGTTATTGGGTTCTGAGTTAGTCCAGGATGCCTTGGACAAGGTGAAGATTATTCAGGATAGGCTTCGTACAGCTCAGTCCAGGCAAAAGAGTTATGTGGATCGTAGAGTTCGAGACTTGGCTTTCATGGTAGGAGACCAGGTGTTCCTTCGAGTGTCGCCTATGAAGGGCGTGATGAGGTTTGGAAAGAAGGGAAAGTTGAGCCGTAGGTACATTGGTCCATTTTAGATTTGGACAAGGTAGGAGGGGTGGCCTACAGACTTGCCTTGCCACCGCATTTATCAGCCGTGGATCTAGTGTTTCATGTATCTATGCTCCGTAGGTACATTGCAGATCCTTCTCATGTTCTTGACTTCATCGGTGTCCATTTGGACAAGGATTTGACTTATGAGGAGGAGCCGGTAGCTATATTAGATAGACAGGTTCGCCAGTCGAGGTCGAAGAGTTATCCTTCGGTTCGTGTTCAGTGGAGAGGTCAGCCTGCCGAGGCAGTTACTTGGGAGTCCGAGTCCGATATGAGGAGTCATTATCCTCATCTCTTCTAACACTCAGGTATTTTTCTATGTCCGTTTGAGGACGAACGTTTGTTTTAAAGGTGGAGATTGTGATGACCCAAAAGGTCATCTTAAGTAAATTCAGTTAAATCTGTGTTTCGAGGCTCCGAAAGCCTCTGTTAATCTCACCTCGATATGCGTGCGCATCCCATGCATGTGGCGGGAAGATCTTATGTGGAAATTTGATCAAAATGGAATTTTTGTAACAATTAAATGATTAAAGTTGACTTTGGTCAAAATGTTAGGTAAACGGACCCAGACCCTTGATTTGACGGTCCCGGAGGGTCTGTAGGAAAATATTGGGACTTGGGCGTATGCCCGAAATCGAATTCCGAGGTCCCAAGCCCGAGAAATGAATTTTTAAAGAAAATTATTTTCTGAAAATAACAATGGTAGTTGAAAATGAAGTTTGATGTGAAAATTGTATTACCGGGCCCGTATTATGGTTCCGGTGCCCGGAACAGGTTTATTATATGTTATGTGAGTTATCTGTGAAAATTGGTGTAAAACGGATTTGAAATGACGTGATTCAGATTAAAATTGGAAAAGTTAAGCTTTATGAAATTTTAAGAAAATTTCTTGAGTTTTGGGGTTTAATTCATTGATTTTGATGATATCTTGGTGATTTAAGTGCTTGAATAAGTCTGTAGGATGTTTTGGGAGTCGTGTGTGTTTTTGGTTTTGAGAGCCGAGGGCTCGGATGGGTTTCGGGTAGCTAACAGGGTGAGTTAAAGTGTAAATATCTGGTGTTTTGGTTCAACTGCTGGTGTCTGGTGTGTGTCTCTATGCGATCGCATAAGCATAGCTATGATCGCATAGTACTGGGCTGGGAGGGGGTCACTGTTACTCTATGCGATCGCATCATCTACTCCGCGATCGCATAATGGGCTAGGTAGGTTGGGGTCTGGGGGTAGTTAATCCAGTGCGGTCGCGTGTAGGGGTCCGCGATCGCGTAGAGGTGAGGTCCAAGTGCTCTGCGATCGCATTTTTCCTCTTGTGATCGCGTAGGTTCAGTAAAGTCCTCTTCTAGGATCGCACCTCCACTTCTGCGATCACAGAGTGCATTTTCATCTAGTCATTTTTAAATACCCAAAACAGACCCATTACGGGTTTTTTCATAATTCTGACCCTCATCTTCTTCTCCACAACCCCTTAGCCATTTTTGGAGAGTTCCATCACTACAATCTCAGAGGTAATCGATTCTAACACCACTTTCTCCCACTTTTCTTCCATAAACACTAGAATCTAGGCCTAAAATCCTAAAATCAAAGCAGAAATTAGGGGTTTTGGGTAGAGTTAGGTTTTTGGGAATTTTTGGTAATTCAACCCCAATTTGGGGTCGAATTTCAAAGGAAAATATATATTCTAACTCGTGGGGGTATGAGTGATCGGATTTTGATCCGAGCCTCGTGTTTGGACCAAGTGGGCCTTGGGTCAAATTTTGGAATTTTCGGAAGAATGATAGGAATTGTGTATTTAAGCTATGGGATTGTGTTACTGAGTTATTATTGATATACTTAAGTTAATTATGCCTAAATATTGTTGTTCCAGAGTTGAATTCAAAAGGAAAGGCGGTGTTAGAGAGTTGATTGCTATATTTTGGACCCGATATAAGCGTCTTGCCTAACTTTGGTGAGGGAATATGTATTGTATGCTATGTGCTAAGTGTTTATCATGTTCAATGCATAGGTAAGGTGATGAGTACCTATGCATTGTGTGTCCAGCATGCCCGTAAGTCTATTTTGATAAAAATCTTGTTATTACTTCCATGTTCGTTATACGATGAACTTGTCTCTACTTGGAAGCCGTTGTTGTTGGAAATCTTGGTTGATGAACTTATGA
This sequence comes from Nicotiana undulata, assembly GCA_005239495.1. Taxonomy (NCBI): domain Eukaryota; kingdom Viridiplantae; phylum Streptophyta; class Magnoliopsida; order Solanales; family Solanaceae; genus Nicotiana; species Nicotiana undulata. The sequence goes on from ML296359.1 coordinate 88,761, forward strand.
TATATCGGTTCGATTGAAAAGCCCAACTGTTAAGGATATATTTGAAATGATTGGTTATAGCTGAGACCCTTGCCGGGCACTTGTTGTGAAATTTATTGATGCTTTCTCTTTTGCCGGGTGATATTGAAATGTATTTCCACTATATTGTACTCCTTGCCATGATATCTGTTATTGTTTGGTGAGGAAGAGTGTAAAGCACGAAGGCTGATGACGTGCCATGATATTTGATTACATTGCATAGTGAGGAAGAGTGTAAAGCACGAAGGGTGATGTCGTGCCATGATTCACATTGATTATAAGCACGAAGGTTAATGCCGTGCCATGATTTATATTGCCTTACATTGTACATTGCATTGTGAGGAAGAGAGTAAAAGCACGAAGGGTGATGCCGTGCCATGATTTATACTATTTCACATTATACATCGCATTGTGAGGAAGAGAGTAAAAGCATGAAGGGTGATGTCGTGCCATTATTTACATTTCTGGTACTTATACTTGTTTCGCTAGATTTTGTGTTAAATTGCCTCCCTTGTTTACTTCTATATGTCAATTTAACTGCTTCATTTCACTTGTTCCCCTTTACTGCTCCCGTATCCCATACTTGTCTGCCTATCTTTTGCCTTGTTTTTCCATGCTTGAGTTGTAAAATAGAACAGGTTAACATTGTTGCTAAGTCTAGCCTCGTCACTACTTCGGCCCAGGTTAGGCTCGGCACTTACTCAGTACATGGGGTCGGTTGTATTGATGCTACAGTGCACTTCTTAATGTTGTGCAGTCCCCGCATCCGGACCCTGTGGACCGCATTGAGGGAGTCACCTTCAGTCCACCCAGAGCTTCAAGGTATACCCGCTGGCGTTTGTGGTCCTTGGCGTCTCTCCTGCCTTTGGATTCCTATTGTCTTATCGTTTTCCCCAGTTTCAAGACAATGATGTATTTCTTTTCAGACTATGTATTTAGCACTCTGTTTAGACAGTTCGTGAGTTGTGACACCCCGGTTTTGGGATTATGCGACGTTATGTATTTTACTATTTCACTTTGCATTTTCGAATTTCTATTACATTTCTGCTGCTAAAATTCTAAAGTGTTTCGTTATTTCTGTTAAGATTTTTAAAGGTATTTTCTTTACTACTTTCGAATTGGGTAACAAATGTTAGATTACTTGTGCACGTTGGCTTGTCTAGCGGGTTCAACGTTAGACGCAGTCGCGACCTGAAGGGTGGGATTTCGAGTCGAAAATCCGCAGACGATCGTGGGCCTTGGCGTCTCCTTCTACCCTTCTCTTTCAGTTCTGTCTTATTTTATAGTTTCAGAGACAGTCATATGTACTTATTTTCAGACCATTGTATTCAGTAATCTCATAGACAGTTCGTGAGTATGTGACACAAGTTTTGGGATATGTATATGGCTTTTATTTCGAAGTTGCTATATTATTTTGAATTTAGTTAACCTTCATATTGTTGACCATCGATGCCTTAGCTATCTTGTTCGTTTTAGTTGTTAATGAGCTTATTTGGTTCAAACGTTGGCTTGTCTAGCGGGTACAACGTTAGACGCAGTCATGGCCCGAAGGTGGGATTTCAGGTCGTGACATAAAGTCCATAAGAGCTACTTTCAAATCAATGCATCAAGAACAATAACATCTCAAGCTAATCCAAGTATTATCTTGTAGTTTTTCATCCTAACACATTAACCAACATAAAAGAAAGCTTAAGTAAAATTAGTAGGATGTTATACTTACCTTAGTCAGTAGCAACAACTTTAAATCTCAGCCAAATACATCCCACAATTATTCTCAATGACGACACAACCTCAGAGAGTTGTTGTTCTTCACTAGACCAAACTTTGGACGTTGAAATGGTGTAATCACTTTGGAATAACTTCAAAATCTTATTTTATTTGCTTATGAGGGTTAGGAGGAGTGTATGGACGAGGTTGGGTCAAAAAATGAGAAATAAAACTAATCCAAATCGTTTTTAAAATGAAGTAGGTCGACATAATCTCGCGAAAATGCAAATATCTCTATACTCCGATGTCGTATCGATGAACAGTTTAATGAATTAGAAACTAAACTTGTAGATATTCAATTTGATATGTGGATCACCTTGTTGTTCCAAGTATTAGGAGAAAAGCTCTGCGACATTTGATTTAATTTTCAGCACATTTTCGCGCCCCCTTTTTCCTCGCGGAGATCGGGTTCAGGACATTTTGGGTTGAGGCAACTCTTTCCTTTTGGGGGGGAAGGGGTTTCGCATTTTTAGAGTCGCCACCTAACGATTTTAAAGGTGCGCTAGGGCACCTAAGGGGTTTATCTTCAACTAAATTATTAACCAGGGATAGGGGAAGGGCTTGAGGTTATCCTAAGGGGAAGGTGTTAGGCACCTCTCAGGATCCACAAATGTGATTCCCGGCCAAACAACTTTTGTGAATTCGTACGGTTTTGCAATCAAACAAATAAAGGCTCAAATAAGAGGGGATTTAAATCTTAAGCATGCAAATGTTTGAAAAACGGTTATAGAAAGGCTAGGTTTTGAAAAAAGTTATAATCTAAACATTTAGAGTAAAGGGTATCCTAGGTTTGTAATAATATGGATCATATCAATGCAACACCCGGTATGACACTCCTCAAAGAGGGGCTACACGTGTATTAGTGCATCATTCATCATATCCATATTCTACCATTTCCCATCCCGTGGAGGTAATTAAATCACGTATTAGTCATGAACTATATTGCGTGTTGTTACCCGTCCCTTCCTATCAGTCCCGGAGGAGGTTAGAACTACTATCCTAAAAGGGAGGTACTAGGCAGACCCTCAGGTTTGAAAGGTAAAATTCTAAGGCGACAAGGAAACAACACATAGGACTGCAGTAAATGGGAACACATAGGAGCATAAGAGGCTCAAATTTACCTCCGCAGATAATGCACATAATCAACACGACTCAAACACAAGTAAGGATAGTGTTTTAATTCAGAACCTAAGATATGGTGTCTAAATGAGTTCAGAAGGTAGACAAATATGCAAGTCTATTTTTATTACTCAGAAAACCCTAATTAGTTTTGCATATGGGTTTTAAAACCTGTTAGCCCTTAGACAGTAAGCGTAATCAAAACAGCGTTCAGTTTAAAAGGGACGAATTACCAAAGGCTTGCCTAGGCGTGGGGTTGTACATGATGGCTATCAGAATTATTAAACAATTTAGAGGTTAGTTTTACCTAAAACATGTTATTCTAAGTGATGTAAATCTAAGAATGCAATGTCAGTTACCAATTTCTATCACAGGCAGACATGATAATCATAATGTAATATTGTTTTTATACTTTTTATGAATCACTAGTTTAAACTTAGGATTAGTTGATCAAATGCAAACGAAATCTTAGAGCATGGCATCTAATATGCACATATAAATGCAGGATGGTTAAGACCTTATTTACAGGAGTAACAATTTTTATATTGATTTTATTATCCTGGGAGCAGGATTCCTAAGTGGTAGGAATGAGCATGAATTAGAGATATGTTGTACGTTAAAGCAGTAAACATGAAAGCCTTAAAGACATGGTATCTAATGCATGCTTGGCATGGTTTCAGGGTATGTAAAAGTGATAGGTTCATTAATTTTCTACCTAAGACATGATTTCTACGTGCAACATGGTAAAATGCAGATTTGTTAACACTCGTTTAAGGCAGAATTCAGATTTAGAATGCATGAACATAATCACATGGCAGCATTTTCATTATTATTACTAAACAAGAAGTGACATAACAACATTGAGGCAAAGTGCTGAAAACAGATTCATGAAATCCTAAAAGCATGATTCCTAATGCACACATTAGTCCTAAGCATAACTCATATTGCGCACATAGGAAACGTAAGCCAAATAGCATGGTTTCTACCCTTTATATCTATAGCATGCATAGTTATCTCTTTCCCCTTTTTACTATCCATCCCCAAGAGTCGTTTACAAATTATTACAGGCCAATGATTAAATTACATAATTGAAATGAAAAACAAGAAGCTATTCTATATGGAGCCTTCAATTAGGCCCAAGTCCTCCAAACCTCATTGCCATATGGTATTTCATAGCCTTTCATAATCCGGGTGTGTCAAAGTTCCCTAAGGATCTCAAGGGCTCCTGGGCAATGCTCACACCAAGACTTAGTAACCAAGAATTGAACATGTGCAGTGTGGAAGTCCCAGCCTTAGTGTGTCAGACTTCAGAGGGAGCTCAGGGGTCCCAAAGCAGTGCTCACACTGAGGGGGCAGAACTTATGGTCTAGGAATAAAGTGAAGTGCAGGAGATGATTTGAAAAAGAGTTGAGTTGAAAGAACATCTTTAAAAGATGGTTTATTTGAAAAGTGTTTGCATAACAGTAAGTGAATGACTTAGGAAAAAAGTTCCAGAACAATCAACCAACACCAAACATCACACAGTGCATAGAGATAATACAAACAAGGAAGCAGGGATTGGGGACACATAGAAACAGATTGGGATACAAGTTAACATTAGAGAAGTACTAGAGTATCACAGACTGGTATAGAACTTAAGCAGTCACAGACACAGTTTGTCAAAAGAATTAAACAGAATCAGATTGAGGGGGTACTAGGAAGAGGAAAGTATACATAGTTATACATAGGTTCAGGGAAAAGTTCCAGATATAGTATATAGTCTAAGTAACATGCAGTGCATGTTGTAGCATAAAGAAAACATAGTAGGATCATGTGAAGCCTGCAAAGGGGAACTAACATGCTGAAGTTAAAAGGGAAAAGGTAAACAATAAGCATACAAACTAGTTGCAAGTAGAACATCAAATCCATAAGTAAAAGAAGATTAGAAACAAGATAAATCGAAATACCCAAAGATACATATTGTTTTGAAACTTTAAACCTAAAGTGAAAACATACCAGTTGAAGATAGCAAATACAGAATGAGGAATAAGCAGATACAATCACCAGTCTTGGCTTGCAGCCGACTGGAAGTAGCAGGTGATCAAGAGGATAACAATAGAGAGTATATGTGTGTGTAAGAGAGAGTTGAACAGTGTATATGTTCGTCTGTCTGTTAATGAGAGAGAATGTATATATAGCTTGAAACTAGATAGAATAATAAGGTAAGAATCAAAGTCAAGCAGTAATTAAGAAACTAGGTATCAATTAGTATTAAATCAGCATGGATACTCCCTTAATTGAAGGAGTTAAATTCAAACGGCGGTAGGCACATAATAAATAAGGAATGGAACCATATATGACCGGAATATATCACACAAGGAAACAATTTCAGCATAGTAAGTATAGAACAAGTAACTAGTCTAGGTTCAGAAAATCTAATTAAGGAAAGTATTCAAGAATTGATTGACAGCATAGTCGGCCAAAAAATAAGAAAAGCAAATACCTTAGGGGTCTAAAAATCAGTAAGGAAATCATCACAAGAAATTAAGGAAAGGTATCAATTACAGGAAGTTAGGGATTCAAACAGGAATAGTACTGATTAAGGGAATCAACACAAATTGCCCGGGATAAACACATAATTAGGAACGAATCAGAAACCCTAGTAATCAAAATAGGGTGAAATCACATGAAATTAGGGATTTACATAGAGCATAACAGAATAGGTATAATACAGGCAGGATAAGTGAAAGTTCAGAGACATTGATGAACAAGGTGTGACGACCTGAAATCCCACCTTCGGGCCATGACTGCATCTAACGTTGAACCCGCTATACAAGCCAACATTTGAACTAAATAAACTCATTAACAACTAAAATGAACCAGATAATTAAGCCAACGGTGGTCAACGACATGAGAGTTAACTAAATTCAAAATAATATAGCAACTTCGTAATAAACCTATATACAAATCCCAGAACTGGTGTCACATACTCACGAACTGTCTATGAGATTACTGAATACAATGGTCTGAAAATAAGTACATATGACTGTCTTTGAAACTATAAAATAAGATAGAACTGAAAGAGAAGGGTAGAAGGTGACGCCAAGGCCCACAAACGTCTGCAGGTCTACCTCGAGGTCTCCTGAATAACTGGTGGAATGCCCCCGCCGTCAGTGCCCACCGGGTCTGGCTGCGTGGACTGCACAACATAAAGAAGTGCAGGTGTAGCATCAGTACAACCGACCCCATGTACTGAGTAAGTGCCGAGCCTAACCTCGGCGAAGTAGTGGCGTGTCTAGGACCGACAACAATATACATATTCGAGCAATTCTATATAACAATAGGAAAATATCGACGGAAATAAACAAGTATAAACAGATACGGGGAGAACATGTCGGGGATAGAAAGGGCAACATATACTAGCACAGTAGAACAGGGTGATAACTGAAATGTGAAAGTAAAAGCAGGGATTAACATCTCAGAACAGGTAATGAACAACAACAGGCACGACATGTTCCCTCGTGCATAGTCTCACAATCACTCGGCACGGAATGTCCCCTCGTGCATAAATAACAACCACTCGGCACGGAATGTCCCCTCGTGCAATAAATAATAAACAATCGGCACGGAATGTCCCTTCGTGCGATAAATAATGAACAATCAGCACGTCATGTCCCCTCGTGCGATAAATATTAAACAATCGGCACGGCATGTCCCCTCGTGCGATAAATAATAAACAATCAGCACGGCATGTCCCCTCGTGCGACAAATAATAAACAATCAGCACAGCATGTCCCCTCGTGCGATAAATAATATAAACAACAATGTAATGCGAAAACTAACAATAAGAAATCTCAAGTGTACAGAAATACTCAACCAAATTCTATCGTCCCGGCAAAGGACTCAGCTATAACCAAACTCGCTTAAAAATACAATTTCAATAGTAAAGCCTCAACTGAACAAATAATTCGATAATTTCCCACGTCATAAAATGACATCAATGTATCACTTCTAAATCACCAACTACTTATAGTACAGAAAATGTTAAGAACACGGTATGATTCATCACAATTGACCCACGGGTATGTTTGAGCGCAACGTATAGGTATTCGTCACCTCACCTATACGTTGGACATGAATTACACATAGAAAATAAGACTCTATACCTATTCCCTCAAGCTAAGGTTAGGCCAAACACTTACCTAGGCTCAAAAAATGCAAGTCAAGCCTCAATCACAGCCTTTCCTCTCGAATCCAACTCCGAACCGATAATATCTAGACATAATTGATTTATCAATATCAATAATTACTCAATAGGCCAATTCCAAAGCCTAATTATACAATTTCTATCATTCTACCAAGAATACAAAAATTCAACCCCGAGCCCGCGCGCTCGATCCCGAAAACTCTCGAAGGAATCACTCACCCATTGCTTAAGGATCATTAACATGAAGTTTCTACTTGAATTCATAGCATTAAATGGACAATACGAAAATTTTTCAAGAACCCTAAATTTACTACCTAATTCTTGATTTTTCATTAATTTAGTAGTAAACCCTACTAATAATCCATGCATGAAACTAGTATTAGGAAGGAATCAACTTACCTTAGCAGTAGCTAGGCCGTGGTGTGCTCTTCCCAAGCTCACAAGTCTCTAATGGTTTTTGGTATGAAGGGAATGAAGAAATCCCGAGTTTTGCAATTAAAAACAGTCTGGCCTACAGGGGTTCCGCACCTGCGGCTCGAGGACCGCACCTGCGGTCTCGCTCCTGCGAGCTGGGGCTCGCACCTGTGGAACTGGACGAGTGGGGTTGGGGTCGCACCTGCGGAGGGATTACCGCACCTGCGATTCCGCTCCTGCGGACCTTTGTCCGCACCTGCGAGAACGGGGGACCTCACCTGAGGTCGCACCTGCGATGCTCGGGACCGCAGGAGCGGTCCCGCACCTGCGGTCACACCAGCAACAGTTGCACCAACAACTATTTTAGCTGGTTTTTAGCCCCGTTGGGTGTCTGGGAGGAACCTGGGGCCACCCGAGCCCCCGTCCAAATATACTAACAAGTCCTAAATCGTAATACAGACTTTCTTGAGCCTTTGAAACACCCAAAACAACGCTAAATCTCAAAATCACCCTCCCAAAACCCCTAAAACCATAACTTAAGAAACTTCAAGTTCTTGATTTCTATAAAATGCGCCGGACCGACCTATTATACAACTCGGAATGACATCAAACTTTTGCGGACAAGTTATAAATGACATAACAGAACTATTCCTGATCTCGGAATCACATTCGGACCTCGATAACATAAAGTCACGTTCCAAACCAAATTTCAAATTAAAGGAAATCCTTATTTCTATATAATTTTCTCAAAACATCATTAACTCTCAATTTCCCATTTTTGATCTGAAGCACATCAAATCAAGTGAGTTCCTTACCAAACTTCACAGATAACTCAAATAACACATATTGAACCTATTCCGGACTCAGGAACCATAATACGGGCCCGGTAACACAGGTTTCAAATCAAATTCCATTTCCAAAAGTCTTTATTATTTCCAGAAAATAATTTTCTTTAAAAATTCATTTCTCGGACTTGGGACCTCGGAATTCGATTCCGGCCATGCGCCCAAGTCCCATATTTTCCTACAGACCCTCCGGGACCGTCAAATCACGGGTCTGAGTCTGTTTACCAAAAATGTTGACCAAAGTCAACTTTAATCAATTAATTACCATAAATTCAACATTTTATCAAGTTTCCACATAAAGGCTTCCCGGCTACACGCCCGGGCTGCGCACGCACATCGAGGTGAGATTAACGGAGGCTCTCGGGGCCTTGGAACATAGTTTTAGCTAAATTTTCACAGGATGACCTTTTGGGTAAGGCTAAGATCACTGTCTTGGCGTGACAAACCAGAATAACATGATAGGGGGATAGCCAATCCATCCCCAATATAACATCAAAGTCCCCCATATCCAGAAGCAAAAGATCAACCCGAGTCTCCATACCACCAATAACTACTAAACAAGCACGGTAGACTCGATCTACCACTATAGAATCACCCACCGGGGTAGACACATGCACAACAGTACTCAAAGAATCACGGGGCATACTCAAATAAGGGGCAAAATATGAAGACACATAGTAGAATGTAGAACCCGGATCAAATAACATCGAAGCCTCTCGGCTGCAAACTGAAACCGTACCTGTAATAACTGCATCAGAAGCCTCAGCGTCAGGCCTGGCAGGAAAAGCATAACACCGGGGCTGAGCCCCTCTAGCCTGAACAACACTGGTCGACCTACTATGGCCTGACCTCTACCTCTCGTGGCATGCCCTCCACCTCTATGAGTCTGACCTCCACCTCTGGCACCACGACCGCCACCCCTAGCTGGCTGAGGGGGTGGGGGTGCACCTGGTACGGGAACCATGGCACGGGAACCCTGATACTGAAACCCACCAAAAACCTCGGGGGCAGAACTTGGAGATGTGTCCCGAACCACCGCAAGTGTAGCAACTCTTCGGCTGTTGAGAATACTGACCCTGGGACTGTCCCTGGCGACCAGAATGACTACCCTGAAGACTCTGAATCAGCGGTGCACTGATGGGAGCTGATGATGCACTGCGGGATACCTGGAGTGCAGACTGATAAGGCCTAGAAGGATGACCTCTACCAAATGAATCTCTGCCTCCAGATGAGGCAACACTGAAACGGCTAAAATGACGTGGTCTCTTGTCAGACCTCTGACCACCACCCTGGGATAATACCATCTCAATGCGTCTGGCCACAACGGCTGCATCCTGAAAGGAGATATCAGTACCCGTCTCCCTGGCCATCTAAAGTCTGATATGCTGAGTCAATCCCTCAATAAATCTTTGAACTCTCTCCCGATCGGTTGGGAGTATCATCATAGCATGCCTGGCTAGAGTAATGAACTTGGTCTCGTATTGAGTGATGGACATGGAGCCCTGCTGGAGACGCTCAAACTGCCTCCGAAGATCCTCCCTCTGAGTAACTGGAAGAAACTTCCCCAAGAATAACTCGGAGATTGAGCCCTAATCAAAGGTGCAGACCAAGCTGGCTTGGTCAAGCAATAGTCTCTCCACCAAGTCTTAGCGGAACCCGAAAGAAGAAAAGTAGCAAAATCCAATCCATTGGACTCCACAATGCCCATGTTCGGAAGAACCTCATAACAGCTGTCCAAATAATCCTGGGGATCCTCTGATCGTGCACCAGTAAATGTAGTAGTGAATAACTTGGTGAACCGATCCAACCTCCACAGAGCGTCTGCTGACATGACTGCCCCCTAAACTGCGGGTGCCACAATACCTAGTTGAACTACTCCGGTTGTTTGAGGTGCCGGAGTCTGGAACTGAGTGGCAAACTGCTCTGGTGTAAGAATAGCAGGAGTCTGGGTCCCTCCCCTAGCCTAAGATCCAGCTGGTGCAGTAGGAAGAAGACAGGACTGAGCCACACTCTCCATGAGTCCCACTAAGCGGACTAGAGCGTCCTGAAGCACCGGGGTAGCAATGAACCCCTATGGGACCTGAGCTGGTCCAATTGGGACTGTCTGAGCAGGAACCTCACTGGCACAGTCTACCTGTGGGTCCTCAACTGGAGCTACTACTCTAGCTCTGCCTCGGCCTCTAGCACGGCCTCGGCCCCTCGTGGGAGCTGCAATAGGAGGATCAAGTTGTTGATCGATCGATGAGGAAGCACGCGTTCTCGCCATCTGCGAGAGAGTAATTAGAGATTCAATTAGTATTTAGAATTCAATTGGCACGACAGAGAATTAAAGATGTGAAGTTATTCCTAACTTTGCAGCCTCTGGGATAAGTACAAACGTCTCCGTACCGATCCCTCAGACTCTACCAAGTCTATCCGTGAGTTGTGAGACCTAAGCAACCTAGGGCTCTGATACCAATGTGTCACGAACTGAAATCCCACCTTCGGGCCATGACTGCATCTAATGTTGAACCCGCTAGACAAGCCAACATTTGAACTAAATAAACTCATTAACAACTAAAATGAACCAGATAATTAAGCCAATGGTGGTCAACAACATGAGAGTTAACTAAATTCAAAAATAATATAGCAACTTCGTAATAAACCCATATACATATCCCAGAACTGGTGTCACATACTCACGAACTGTCTATGAGATTACTGAATACAATGGTGTGAAAATAAGTATATATAATTGTCTTTGAAACTATAAAATAAGACAGAACTGAAAGAGAAGGGTAGAAGGCGACACCAAGGCCCACGAACGTCTGCGGGTCTACCTCGAGGTCTCCTGAATAACTGGTGGAATGCTCCCTCCGTCAGTGCCCACCGGGTCCGGCTGCGTGGTCTGCAGAACATAAAGAAGTGTAGGTGTAGCATCAGTACAACCGACCCCATGTACTGAGTAAGTGCCGAGCTTAACCTCGGCTAAGTAGTGACGAGGCTAGGACCGACAAAAATATACATACTTGAGGAGTTCTATATAACAACAGGAAAATATCGACGAAAATAAACAAGTATAAACAGATACGGGGAGAACATGCTGGGGATAGAAGGGGCAACATATACTAGCACAGTAGAACAGGGTGATAACTGAAATGTGAAAGTAAAAGCAGGGATTAACATCTCAGAACAGGTAATGAAAAACAACATGCACGGAAAGTCCCCTCGTGCATAGTCTCACAATCACTCGGCACGGAATGTCCCCTCGTGCATAAATAACAGCCACTCGGCACGGAATGTCCCCTCGTGCAATAAATAATAAATAATCGTCATGGAATGTCCCCTCGTGCAATAAATAATGAACAATCAGCACGGCATGTCCCCTCGTGCGATAAATAATAAACAATAATCACGGCATGTCCCCTCGTGCGATAAATAATAAACAATCAGCACGACATGTCCCCTCGTGCGAGAAATAATAAACAATCAGCACGGCATGTCCCCTCGTACGATAAATAATAAACAATCAGCACGGCATGTTCCCTCATGCAATGAATAATAAACAATCAGCATGGCATGTCCCCTCGTGCGATAAATAATATAAACAACAATGTAATGCGAAAACTAACAATAAGAAATCTCAAGTGTACAGTAATACTCAACCAAATTCTATCGTCCCGGCAAAGGACTCAGCTATAACCAAACTCTCTTAGAAATACAATTTCAACAGTAAAAGCCTCAACTGAACAAATAATTCGATAATTTCCTATGTCATGAAATGACATCAATGTATCACTTCTAAATCACCAACTACTCATAGTACAGAAAATGTTAAGAACACGGTATGATTCATCACAATTGACCCACGGGCATGTTTGACCGCAACGTATAAGTACTCGTCACGTCACCTATACGTTGGACATGAATTACACATAGCAAATAAGACTCTATACATATTCCCTATAGCTAAGGTTAGACCAAACACTTACCTCGGCTCCAAAAATGTAAGTCAAGCCTCAATCACAGCCTTTCCTCTCGAATCCAACTCCGAACCGATAATATCTAGACATAATTTATTTATCAATATCAATAATTACTCAATAGGCCAATTCCAAAGCCTAATTATACATTTTCTATCATTCTACCAAGAATACCAAAATTTGACCTCGGGCCCGCGCACTCGAATCCCGAAAACTCTCGAAGGAATCACTCACCCATAGCCTAATGTCATTAACATGAAGTTTCTACTTGAATTCATAGCATTAAATGGACAATATGCAAATTTCTCAAGAACCCTAAATTTACTACCCAATTCTTGATTTTTCATTAATTTAGTAGTAAACACTATTAATAATTCATGCATGAAACTAGTATTAGGAAGGAATTAACTTACCTTAGCAGTAGCTAGGTCGTGGTGTGCTCTTTCAAGCTCACAAGTCTCTAATGGAGTTTTTTGTATGAAGGGAATGAAGAAATCCCGGGTTTTGCATTTAAAAACAGTCAGGCCTACAGGGGTTCCGCACATGCGGCTCGAGGACCGCACTTGCGATCTCGCTCCTGCGAGTTGGGGCTCGCACCTGCAGAACTGGACGAGTGGGGCTAGGGTCGCACCTGCGGTTGCGCTCCTGCGGACCTTTGTCCGCACCTGCGAGAACGGGGGACCTCACCTGAGGTCGCACCTGCGATGCTCGGAACAGCAGGAGCGGTCCTGCACCTGCGGCTGGGCAACCGCACCTGCGGTCACACCAGCAACAGTTGCACCAGCAACTATTTTAGCTGGTTTTAGCCCGGTTGGGTGTCCGGGAGGCACCTGGGCCCACCCGAGCCCCCGTCATAATATACCAACAAGTCCTAACTCATAATACGGACTCGCTCGAGCCTTCGGAACACCCAAAACAACGCTAAATATCAAACTCACCCCCCCCCCCAAAACCCCTAAAACCAAAACTTAAGAAACTTGAAGTTCTTGATTTCCATAAAATGCGTCGGACTGCCTATAGAACTCAGAATGACATCAAACTTTGCGGGCATGTTATAAATGACATAACGAAACTATTTCCGGTCTCAGAATCACATTCGAACCTTGATAACATAAAGTCATGTTCCAAACCAAATTTCAAATTTAAGAAAATCCTTATTTCTATATAATTTTCTCAAAACTTCATTAACTCTCAATTTCCCATTTTTTATCCGAAGCACGTCAAATCAAGTTCGTTCCTTACCAAACTTCAGAGATAACTCAAATAACACATATTGAACCTATTCCGAACTCCGGAACCATACGGGCCCGGTAACACAGGTTTCAAATAAAAATTCCATTTCCAAAAGTCTTTATTATTTCCAGAAAACAATTTTCTTTAAAAATTCATTTCTCGTACTTGGGACCTCGGAATTCGATTCCGTCCATGCGCCCAAGTCCCATATTTTCCTACGGACCCTCCGGGTTCGTTTACCAAAAATGTTGACCAAAGTTAACTTTAATCAATTAATTACAATAAATTCAACTTTTTATCAAGTTTCCACATAAAGGCTTCCCGGCTACACGCCCGGGATGCGCACGCACATTGAGGTGGGATTAACGGAGGCCCTCGGGTCCTCGAAACACAATTTTAGCTAAATTTACACAGGATGACCTTTTGGGTCATCACAGAAGGATAAAGTAGAACCACATAATAAGCAGGAATAATAGCAGCCAGAAACCCTAACAAACAAACGTGGGGTAAAATCATGGAATCACAGAGCATTCATGAGAACACAGTAAACATATCATCAAACAAACTCAGAATCCTAGGATTAGAGCTTAGAAAAAATTAGGGTTTTAAAAAGAATAACTCGGATAGAGGAGAAAGCTTAAACAAACACTTAAACATGGTGAGAATCATAGACTAATACCAAAATCAGAAAAAACATTTTGAAAAAAGGGGTCAGAAACCCTAGTTTTGAAAAATGAAGAATCGTTCAAGAAAATAGGAGAATCTTTAAAGAAACACAAGAAAAACCTCATAACACGTATAGATCTATTGCAGATCTAAAAGAATCGGAGGTTTAGAAGTTAGGGTTTCAAAGAGAGAACCCAGAGAGAGAGGTATCGGCCTAGAAACCCATAGGTTTAGGCAAAAATAGGGAAAGCTTACTCAAAATCGAGCCATGGCGGCCTGAAGCAAACACGAGCAAGCCAAAGGTGTAAGTAGACTAGTCATCATCCCTTGAGGGCCTTAGGGATAGCATTACCGGTGTAAGAGAGACTCTTGGGGGTCTGAGGGTGGTGAAGGCTCCATGGCCTCCGGTGAAAAGGCAGCCGACGAAGACAAAGGACCTCATCGGAGGCGGAGAGGAGACTGGAAGTGTCTAGAGAGAGCTAGAGAGTTAGAGAGAGAGTAGAGAGAGAAGAGCGTCTGAGTGAGAATGAGGGGTCGGGGGTCTTAGGTTAATTATGGTAATAGTTAATCTTGACCGGTGATTGAAATTAACCAACGGTCCGGATTAAACAAGCCTTTGGGTCGGGTAATGCAAAGAATGGGCCTGGGTCTGTTGGGTTAATTAAATCAAATTGGTTGGGGTCTAATTTAGGCTATATTTTAAAATAAAAATGGCTAATAGCTAAATACCAATAAAAATAGATAAATAATTAATAAAATAGCTAATAATTATATAAAATTAAATTAATGCTAAGTAAATGAAAATTAAGGTAATTATCTAATATTAAATATAAAATGACTAATTATCGAATTAAAATAGCATAAGGCTATAATTGCAAAATTGCTGTAATTATAGCTAAATAATGCCAAATTAGCTAATTTGTGAAATAATTAGATCTTAATAGGATATAAAAGGATATATTGAACCAAGGAATATTTTGAAACTATTTTCAATGCAACTTATGATTAATTATTGAATATAAAAGTACTGGATAAATTAGAAATGAATCGATAAAATATGGGAAAATTATGAAAAGAAATGCTAGTTATTATAAAAAGTGATTTTGAAGGTATATATGCAAATTTTAAAATAGCTTGAGGAAAAATTGGGTATCAACAACTGCCCCTCTTTACCCGGAAAGTATGAAACAGTTGTCGGGTAAAGATATGATGGCCAATTTTGACCGAATGAAATGGTTTTGAGAGAATTTAGGCCGCACTTTGGTTTCTGAGTTGCCTACATATCCCTGGTTTTACAGGAATCAGGTCGTATATAGTTCAGGATTTGTCGGCGAAGTATACCGATGGAATTGGTTTTTTCAAGAACGAACGCGACATACATGGTTGGATGAATAAGCGGCTTACAGGGTAGTTAGGAGAATTGGAGCGGGACCGGTCCTGCTAGGATAGCCGTTGATTGCCGGATTACCTGCAAATAAACAATGCAAGCATATATTGTGCGTAATTTAAACATGATGCAAGTTCCCGCCGGACCATGAATGATGTCTTCGGACAGTTAAGGATGACGTCCTCAGACCATGATGCCCTGGGCCATGAATTGCTTGATGCAGGATTCGCAGACCATGAAAATGATGTTCTCGGTCCATGAGGATGGTGCCTCCGAACCATGACGCATTTGAATAATGATATGCAAAATGATTAAAGAGATCCTCAGGCCATGACATGATGTTCTCGGGCCATGAAGATGGTGCCTCCGAACGATGACGTCTTTGGATAAGTTGGCGATATTTCAGCCCATGAAGATGCAATAGTACGATGCTAACAAGACAGAGCTTAATATTGTGAATTAAAGGGGTAGAGCTTAGCCCGAAAGGAAAGCGAAGTAAATAATGCTTGAGGTAATGGTTGTTTTTGAAAAGTAAATTGGAGGCAGCGTTTAGCCTCGGAAAGCAGAATAGTAGCCTTATACAAATGCAAATGGAGGTAGAGCTTAACCTTGGAAGGTAGAAAGGTAGCCTTATGCAAGTTGGAAGGCATAAAGGTAGCCTTATGCAATGCATATGGAGATAGCGTTTGGTCTCGAAAGGCGAAAAGGTAGCCTTATGAAGACGGAGGTAGAGCTTAACCTCATGCAAATGCATATGGAGATAGAGATTAGTATCGGAAGGCAGAATGGTAGCCTCATGCAATGCAGATGGAGACACTGTTTAGTCTCGGAAGGCAGAATAGTAGCCTTATGCAAGAATGCAATGCAGATGGACACATTGTTTGGTCTTGGAAGGCGGAAAAGGTAGCCTTATGCAGATGGAGGTAAAGCTTAACCTCATGCAAATGCGGATGGAGACAGAGATTAGTCTCGAAAGGCAAAATGGTAGCCTTATGCAATGCAGATGGAGACAACATTTAGTCTCGGAAGGCAGAATGGTAGCCTTATGCAAGAAAAATAAATGATAGTAGGAATTCTTAGCTGGTGATAGATTGCGACATTGCGATTATGGAGGGCATTGTAACTGCGGGGCATTATTGATAATGGATGATGACAAGTGTCATGGTTTTGGGGATTGCAACCTCAAACGTGCTTGTCCTTTTGTGTGGACATCGAACTTTGGCCTTTGCGGTTGCGATAAGATTTGAGACTTCTCTACGTGTTTGTTCTTTGTGCCTGCATCCACAGAAAAATCATGAGTTTTGTAAAGGGGGAAGGTTAGTTCGTATCCCCGTTGGATTTGCTTGACTCGTTCGGCTTGATCTGATGATACTATATGTATCATGGGGGTAGCGTTTGCTAAACAAGTTGTTTTAAGAATAAGTATGCATGATTTTGTAAAAGTATAATATAAACATATAATCTGAAATAGTTTTAGTTGAACCGACGACCATGACACGATTCGAGACACTGCAACCTCTCTTCCTACGGAATTTTGAGGGTCCTCCTCAAATTTCTGCCCCAGTTTCCAATTGCGGGGGAAAATGAAATTTTTATTGAATTGTGACCGAACCCATAGGGCTGCCTACGTATCCTCTCTTAAATGGGAATCAGGTCAGGCGTAGTTCAATTTACAACATTGATAGAAGCATAAAGGATTACATGTAATAACGCTTGACTACATCTAAATTGATTGGTTTTGGCCAAACCTATCCGTCCATTTATGCCAGTATAAGTGCTCCTCCTGTCAGCACTCGGTGAACCAAGTATGGGCCTTGACAATTGGGAGAGAACTTCTCTTTTGCTTCATCTTGATGTGGAAAATCTCCTTTAACACCAGCTGCCCTGGTGTGAACTATCTCGGCTTGACTTTCTTGTTGAAGGCTCTGGTTATTCTGTTCCGATAGAGTTGACCATGACAGATTGCATTCGTTCTCTTTCCGTATATGAGGGCTAGTTGCTCATAACGGTTCTTTACCCATTCTGCGTCGCTGAGCTCAGCTTCTTGCATAATCCTTAGAGATGGAATTTCAACTTCTGCAGGAATAACAACTTCTGTACCATAAATTAGCATATAGGGAGTTGCTCCTGTTGATGTGCGGACTGTGGTGTGGTATCCCAATAGGGAAAATGATAATTTCTCATGCCACTGCTTGTGCTTTTCTGTAATCTTCCTTAGTATCTTCTTGTTTTTGTTGGCGGCTTCTGTAACTCCATTCATTTGCGGTCTGTATGTTGTGGAATTCTTGTGCTTGATCTTGAAGGTTTCACACATGGCTTTCATCAAGTCACTGTTGAGATTGGAACCATTGTCGGTGATGATTGACTCTGGAACTCCGAACCAACAAATAATGCGGTCGCAGACGAAGTCGTCCACGACTTTCTTAGTAACTTCTTTGTAGGAGGCTACTTCGACCCATTTAGTGAAGTAATCAATGGCTACCAGAATGAACCTGTGTCCGTTGGAGGCGGCAGGCTCGAATGGTCCAATAACGTCCATGCCCCAGGCAGCGAACGACCATGGTGAGCTTGTTGCATTGAGCTCATTTGGAGGTACCTTTATCATATCCCCATGTATCTGACAGCGGTGGCATTTTCAGACATACAGGATCCAGTCCGTTTCCATAGTTATCCAAAAGTAACCAGCTCGGAGTATCTTCTTTGCTAATACAAAACCGTTCATATGTGGATCGCGGGTCCCAGCGTGAATTCCTCTAGTAGTTTTGATGCTTCCTTTGCGTCGACAAGTCTTAATAATCCCAAATCTCTCCTATACAGGATTCCTCCGCTGTGAAAGAAGTTGTTGGACAATCTCTGAAGTGTGCGCTTCTAAGTGGGATTCGCAAGCTCTGGGTAATCACCTTTTGCCAAATTTTCCTTAATGTCATGAAACCAAGGATTTTCGTCTGCTTCTTCTTCAAAATGGGCAAATTAAGGTTGCTAATTATGGATCTTTATGGGAATAGGGTCAATGAAATTCTTGTCTGGATGCTGAATCATAGAAGACAGTAGCCAATGCATCGGCGAACTCATTCTGGATTCTGGGGAATGCCGGAATTCTATCTTCGTGAACCTCTTTCCCAATTCCTGTACGTGATGCAGATACAATAGTATCTTGGAATTCTTGGTTTCACATTCTCCTTGTACCTGATGTACCAACAAATCCGAGTCACCGATTACTAACAGCTCATGGATGTTCATTTTAATGACCATGTTGAGCCCTAAGATGCATGCTTCATACTCTGCCATATTGTTGGTGTAGGGGAACCTGAGCTTCACGGATACCGGATAATGCTGGCCGGTTTTCGATATTAAGACTGCTCCAATGCCAACTCCTTTGAAGTTTGTTGCTCCATCAAAGAACATCCTCCAACCGTCATAGGATTCTGCAATGTCTTCTCCTATGAATGATACCTCCTCATCGGGAAAATACGTTTTTAGGGGTTCGTATTCTCCGTCCACAGGGTTCTCAGCGAGATGGTCTGCCAGTGCATGTCCCTCTACCGCTTTCTAAGTCACATAAACAATATCGAACTCGCTCAGCAGGATTTGCCGCTTGGCCAGCTTGCTAGTGGGCATGGGCTTCTGAAAGATGTGCTTTAATGGATCCATCCTTGATATGAGATATTGGTGTAGGCACAGAAGTAATGCCTCAGCTTCTGAGCTACCCAAGTTAGAGCACAGTAGGTTCGTTCTAGTAGAGAATATCGGGCCTCATATGGAGTGAACTTCTTGCTGAGATAGTAAATGGCTTGTTCCTTCCTTCCTGTTTCATCATGCTGCCCCAGAACATAGCCGAAGGCTCCATCTAATACTGTAAGGTAGAGTAACAGAGGTCTACCTGGCTCAAGTGGTACTAGGACTTGTGGCATTGACAAATATTCCTTGATTCTATTGAAAGTTTTTTGGCACTCATCAGTTCATTTGGTTGCAGCGTCCTTCTTTAGCATCTTGAAGATCGGTTCAAAGATAACTGTAGACTATGTAATAAACCGGCTGATGTAATTAAGCCTCCCCAAGCAACTCATCACATCTTTCTTGTTCCTTGGCGGTGGTAGTTCTTGAATGGCCTTGACTTTTGACGGATCCAATTCTATTCCCGGCGGCTCACAATAAATCCCAGCAACTTCCTAGCAGGAACCCCGAATGCACACTTCGCGAGGTTTAGCTTCAGGTTATATTTCTGCAACATATTGAAGAACTTCCTCAGATCTTCTATGTGGTATGTGGCTTTCCTGGACTTGATAATAACATCATCCACATACACCTCGATCTCCTTGTGAATCATGTCGTGGAATATGGTGGTCATATCCCTCATGTAGGTGGCCCATGCATTCTTCAAGACGAATGGCATCATCTTGTAACAGTACACTCCCTACGGCGTAATGAAATCCATTTTCTCAGCATCTTCCTCGTCCATCCAAATCTGATGATAACCAGCGAAGCAATCCACAAATGATTGTAGTTCATGCTTGGCGCAATTGTCAATCAGGATGTGTATATTTGGTAAAGGGAAGTCATCTTCGGACTGGCCCGGTTGAGATCCCGGTAGTCGACACAGACTCTGACCTTCCCGTCCTTCTTTGGCACAGGTACAATGTTGGCTAACCATGTTGGGTACTCAACCACCCTGAGAACTTTGGCGTTGATCTGCTTGGTAACTTTTTCCTTGATTTTCAAGCTCATGTCGGGTTTGAACTTTCTGAGATTTTGCTTTACCGGTTGGCACATTGGATTGATCGGCAGTTTGTGAGCCACAATAGATGTACTAAGACCAGTCATGTCATCATACTACCAGGAAAATATGTCTTCATACTCCTTCAGAAAATCTGTGTATTCTTTTTTTCTGACGGTGACAAATGAATGTTGATCCGTGTTTCCTTGACGTTTCCCGAATCTCCCAGGTTGATAATTTCAGTCTGGTCCAGGTTGGACTTAGGTCTGTTCTCAAAGTTTTCAACTTCTTTGACGATCTCGTCGGGTACATCATTTTCATCTGATTCGATGTTTGTTTGTCGCGTTGTCTCGTTGCATGTCACGGTAATTGGTTCATCAAGACAAGTAATACTAATGCTTTATAGATAAAGTAATGAGAGAAAGTAGTAGCAATAAATAAGATAAATTAGAAAATGCTTTGATAAATTGAATAACTTATTTGAACATTGAGGATCTTATTGCAGAAATTGAAAAATGCGGAAAGAAAAAGTCATTTTAGTAAATAAAATGGTAAGTAATGCTTGTTTTAGCCTTGCTACCCCGAGGCTCGTCGGGCTTTGGTTGTTCTGATGGTCCAATTTTTGAGGTATGTCCCTCTGCTCACAGCCTGTATGGAAGGTCTCTCATCCCCCTCCTCCTCGAGAATAACGCAACAGTCCATATCACTGTCCTCCAGAAATAGATTCCTCATCGCTGCCAGTGCTTCTTCTTTGTCTGATCCATAAATAATGTCAGCCTGATGGAAGGTCTGCTCCAGATGGGGTATCGGCTGCTCCAATGGGTAGTAGGGACCACGCCAAGGTGGCGACCAGTCGTTGTACTCTTCCCAAGTGTAGTCGTATCCCAGACCATAAGTGGTGCCATGGTTTTTTATCTTGATAGGTTTGGAGATTCCTTGAAGGTTCTTGCCGAGCCCTTTTCCAGGCATGTACCCACTCAAGTTTAGTATACTCTCAACTTTGCTATCCCACTATTTGTCCTTGTCAATGGCATTGACCCGTTAAATGTGGTGGTAAGTTTCTCCACCCAGCTTTCTTCTTCTTTCGATCACCGGAATAGTCTGGCGGTTGTAAATAGGGTTACTACCATCGCCGTGAATAATGACCTCTTGGTGTTCTACTTGAACTTTACTTCCTGATGTAGCATTGATTCTACGGCCCCAGTAGTATGGATCCATGGTCGTCCCAATAACAGATTGTAAGACGCTGGCACATCTATCACCTGGGAGTCAACCTCGAACCAAGTTGGTCCCATTTGCAGGCATAGGCTTATCTCACCAATGGTAGACCTTTGATATCCATCGAAAGCTTTCACATTGATTGCTCCATCCTTTATCTCATACATACCTTTACCCAATTTCTTTAGCATTATCAACGGGCAAATGTTAAGACTGGATCCTCCATCGATCAAGATTCTTGTGATGAAATAATCTTCGCATTGTACGGTGATGTGCAGTGCTTTATTATGCCCCAATACTTCTGGTGGTAACTCATCCTCATGGAAGGTGATTTTTTGACTTTCCAACACCTAGCCCACCATGTTGGCCATTTCCCCACTAGTGATTGATTGGTACATACGCTTCACTCAACACCTTCAACAGAGCACTTCGGTGCGTCTAGGAATTCTGCAACAAAGAGAGGATGGATATTTGTGCTGGCGTCTTGTTTAGCTGGTCGATGACCGAATACTCCTTAGACTGTACTTTCCTCCAAATATCATTTGCACCTGTTTCGACAAGGGGAGGTCGGTTGGCAGCCTGCTTGCTTGATTCGGAAAGATGCTCAAGGGTATAGACCTTACTAGTTCTCGTCATGCCCTGTGCTACGACGACTTCCTCAGTTTTGACCTTGCCTTCCTTCTTGCCTCAGTCGTATAGTCCCAAGGGATAGCGTTTGTATAGAAGGGTGGCGTGGTCGACATCGCCACTGGAATTGGTGTGGCCATCCTTACTTCAAATGGAATGTGTGCTTTGGGTGGCAAGACTGCAACCTCAATATGGTGCGGGTGCATTTGCCGGAGATACGAACTCAACTTCAATTGGTATTGGTGTTTTTGTGGGTGGCGCTGCTTCAAACTCAAGAGGTATGGACATATTTACCTCAGCATACCCAGATGGTTGAATCTGGACTATGATCAGGTTGAGAGTGACTGTTGGTTTCTTTGGATCATCGCCTTCTGCAATCAACCCGATTGATCCCTCGGGGTCCCAATCATCTTCTATTTCAATCATATGGATACCCCACCCTTATGGTCTGGCAGAGGATTGTTGCGGACATTTGGAGCGGGCTCCTTTGCCACAATGATTTTGTTATCGATAAGGGACTGTATCTTGTCTTTCAAAGAGCGGCATTCATCGATGGTGTGCCCTTTCATGCCGGAATGGTATGCACAGGATTTGTGTGGGTTAACCCACTGAGAAGGGTTCTCAGGGTTGGCAGCAGGGATAGGGGTGAAGTAACCGGCAACTTTGAGTTTCTCATACAACTCGTCAGTGGGTTCAGCTATGGAGGTGTATTGTTTTGGAGGTCTGCGATCAAAATTAGGTCGAGGTCTAGGGAAGTTTTGACAGGTAGGGGGTGATATGTAATGAAATGGCTGGGAATTGTAAGTGTGGTAAACGGGAGCGGGTTGTGAGTCTCTGGGTGAAGTAGGTTGATATGTGGGTGGTGGAGATTGGTAAGTGGGTGGAGGAGCCTAGTATGTAGGTGAGGGTGTTTGGTCATTCGGGTTTGGCTGGTATGTGAGTGGAGGTGTTGGATAAATTTGGTATTTGAGTGGGGATTTGGCTCTTTGTGCAACCATTACAGCTCCCACGTCTCTTTTCTTAGACACAGCACCGGACTGTAAAGCCTTGTTTGTGGCTTGCAAGGCTTCAAAATTTGTGACCATACCGCTCTTAATACCTTCTTCAATCCGCTCCCCTACTTTGATAATGTCGGAGAACTTGTGATTCTCAATCATCATCAACCGTTCATAGTACTGTGGGTCCTGGGCCCGGACAAAGAACTTGTTCATCTACTCCTCTTCTAAAGCAGGTCTGACTTTAGCAGCCTCGGACCTCCAGTGAGTAGCATACTCGCGAAATGTCTCTGTGGGTTTCGTCTTCAAATTCTGGATATAGAACACGTCTGGTGCGTTCTCTGTACTGAATCTAAATCAGTCCATAAAGTCAGGCGCCATACCTACCCAGTTTGACAACTTCTTAGGATCTTGGCTGATGTACCAAGTCAATGCATCTCCCTTCAAACTCCTCATGAACAGCTTCATGTGGATCCTTTCATCCTTTCCTACGCCAACCAGCTTGTCACAATAGGTCCTTAGATGGACCCTCGGTTCACCAGTACCGTCACACATCTCGAATTTCGGAGGTTTGTACCCCTCGGGCAGTTCGACATCAGGTTGTATACAGAGGTCTTCATAATTCAACCATTCGATTCCCTTGGTTCCTTCAACACCCTGAACTCGGCTGGTCAGTTTCCTTAGTTCCTCGTCCAAGTTATTGATAAGCAGGTCCCTTTCATCTGACTCGGACGGGTGTGGGATAGGTGGAGTGGAGTGTGGCATGGTCTCCACATAGATGGGATTGTGGAAATGGTCCTTTGTGGGGCTCTGAGGTTCTTTTGAAGTACGGCAAGTATTGCACTGTGCCGGGAGAGTTTGGTTCTTTGGTGGAGTAGCGTGATGGTGAAGTGCTGGATGATTCTGTTGTCTTGGGATATTTTCTGGAGGTGTAGGGTTTTGAGTGTTTGGGAAGTTGACGTCTGGGACGTTGAGGGAAAATGACAGGTTGGCCAGATTTCGAACCTGGTCAAGTTCTTCTTGAAATTTCAGCAATTTCTGTTCCAGTGGTGACATGTTCTCATTTAAGATCCTAATACCCTGGCCATCAGTGGCCTCTAACCATTCAGCCATATTCTCCCTCCTGGTGCTGCTGGACTCTTCCATCTTTCTCTTGCCTTTGTTTTTGCCTTTGTTTTTGCCTTTGTTTTTGCCTTTAGGAGGACTAGGAGGAGGAGTAGGTGGAGGGCCTTTTGATCTTGTGCGATAAGCTGATGATGCCAGAGTTCACGAACTAACCTTTGGGGAGGGGAATAATAAAGAAAAGAAATAAACAAAAGGTAGCCAAGTCAGTGAGAATTATAAAAAAATATTGCAGTATTTAAACACATAGTGCAGGAATGTAAAGCGTATCCTAATTTGGGAACCTCTTTTTGCCCGAGGTAGGCCTAGCGACAAGTTGATTTGGAGAACTTAAGATTCTAAATGCCTCATTTTATTGATAAGAAAATAGACAAATCCCAAAACGACACTAAATAAACAAAACAAAAGTCACTAATGGCTCTTGGCCTCATTACATTGACAAAAAAGATTCCTATCTACTTGGTCCCAGAAGGACCTTCCCCAGATTCGACATTCCTGCTTCCCTCGAACAGCTTTCCGAGCTCGCAAAGTCCCAGCAACAGGTATGCTCTGGCGAGATGTCCTCCTTCAGTTCCTTCAGCCCTTTGGCAGTCTTCGATCCTTTTGATGAATTTCTCCTCTAGCTCGACTATACCTCGTTGTAAGTATCCTAACCTCTTGTTGGTGCTAATAGCCATGTCTTTCCACTCCTCAATCAGCTTCTTGTTAGACTCATGTATTTTGTGGTGTTCATCCTCGCACTCACGGATCCTTTTGCGCAGCTGGTTGAACTTGACTTGCGTTTCATCCCTTTCATCTATAACCATGTGACCTCATATGTACCATGGCTTGCTCTAATTACCTCGATTATCTTCTAACCAACCAGGATAGAAAGGGGTGCAACCGGCATGATACCTGTCTGGCTCGATAGTGTCCTTCTCAAGTATAATCTTGCAGTGCCACAGGTGCTGAGCTTGGCACCTGTGAGAACTGTCATCACTTTGAAAGTCTGGTCTAAGATGGCTCATTTTGTCGACCCTAGGTACGACTTGCTTCCTACCCGCTTGCCTCATAACTCGAAGAGGGACGTAAGGGTATGTCCCCTTTAAACCAATCAGTATTAGAAACGGTGCATCTCGGGATTGGATGAAGAACTCATCTGTCGGAAACCACTCAAACATCCATTGAACCTGTTCTTCAGTCAGATTATCAAATAGCTCAACCCATCTTTCGGCGTTCTCAGGCTGAGCGAACATGTCAGGGATGTAATTCATTCGCTTCGGGTGATGGAAAGCGATGTGGTCATCCCATAACCTTCGATAAATGTCTTGTCGGTATTCACCTCTGTGGAGGTGTTCCATGAGCCAAAGTTGAAGTAATAGATTGCAACCGTCGCAATGTCTTGCTCCTTGTTGACACTTCTCCAGGGCCCGATATATGTCTGCAATGATCATAGGCACAATGTTGAAGTCCTGCCCATCAATATCTTCTATTAGCATCTTAGTTACATGTCACGCCCCAAATCGAGGGACGAGACCGGCGGCTAACCGGATGAACCCAGTCAAGCGGACTTGGATTGCCTTTTTTACCCAACGTATTACCCTGTGTTCATAATATACATTGTTCCGTATGAATTAGCCAATTTAGATTCAAAGTACGATTTACCTCATAAATTAATTTTCCTCTTTTAACTTTCAACAATCGATGATTCAAACATACAAGTTGCAAACATTTCCGGTGCGATCCACAATTACGAGTGAGTACAACTACCGCCCAACATATACATATATATACAACCCACACAGTGTCTACGGAGCCTCTAAGAGTACTAGGAGTTTTACATAAACTTGCCGGCAACAAGGCCCCGGCTATACCTTTTACAACATAAGCAAAAGAGAATGATATAGTCCACACATGGCCCCGGGAGGAAATTGGGCTCACCAGAACTGCTGAAAAGATGAAGAGGAGGCACCACTAACGGCGGGCTGAGCTACCTACTATGGAACCACCTACATCCATATAAAAGATGTAGCGCCCCCGGCAAAAGGGACGTTAGTACCATTGAATAGTACTAGTATGTATGAACAAAGTTTACTCTAAGTAAAATCAACCAATACACAGATAGGAGACAGTTAAAGAAACCAACAAATAGTGCATAGAGATACAGAAACAAACACAATTGGGAGTTTCACAGATTCTTATTTCAACAAAATCATATTCCACCCTTATTCCTTCTAAACAATCCACCCTTATTACTTCCTGTTGCGGCGTGCAACCCGGTCCCACCGGACAATCACATTTCAGCCTTATCACATTCTGTTGCAGCGCGCAACTCGATCCCACCGTACAATCACATTCCATCCTTATTACTTCTTACAAATCACCCTTATTCCTCCTGTTGCGGCGCGCAACCCGATCCCACCGGACAATCACATTTCATAGCAACAATAACAGCCCACAATTAGATCACAAGACTTCATATCATCAAGAGTACAATTTCATAACAGCCAAACAATCATGTGTTCACAATAGTCTTTATCAACCATTAATTAAATCACAAAGATTTTCATCAACAAGAATATAAATTCATTACAACCAACAATCTGTTTGAAATCAAGCCACAATAATACTTGCTAAACAATGAGTCATATACGATATTTCCATAGTCATTTAGTTCAATTAAATTAATTCACAACTCTTTTTCATCACTTGCTCCTCAGCCCTTATCACTTAGATACATTCACACATTTGGGTCTGTTACCATTCTTTCATACCAACATATTCAAGCATTTAACGAACCTTGCACATGACAGAGTAATCACAAGGAAATCACCTTTCACAATTTCAATTAGCATGGTAATCGACTAAGAAAATCAGAGAATGAAATCTTACGCCTCAACACAGCCGGACAATCAATTTCATATATACTCAGCAAGAAACTCATACCGAATGCTCGGACACCAACAAGGTGACTCTACGAGGATTAAAGTTAGCCATACATACCTCGAATCGGAATCCCCTTTAATTTTTATCACAAATCACCGGACCGTCTAGCATCGTCAATCTATTCCACAATGTGACATATTTCAGTTAGAATTAGGAACCATGAATATAACTCGAACTTATTTAGGCATTTTATCGAACGCTATGTGACCCCTTAGATTACTAACCCCCTTTTTTGTGAATAATTACCCAAACTCGTTTTCCTTTACTAGATTATGGAGTTTAACTCACATGCATGCAAGGTATCGGCTTTTATTTTCAAGAATCAACTTATGTGTTCTACCCTTTTTTAGCAATAACCTGGGAATTAAAAGGAAATGGGGTGGGGACTTACCTCTTAGAGTGTAGAAGATGAAGATTACTCGATAATTTCCGGGCCTGAGTAGAAATGATGGACCAATTTGATGAAGAAGAAGACTTTCTCTAACTAAACCAACTTTCCCTTATCTCTATTTTTGTTAAGATAGATGGTAAAATGAAGGGGAGGTGTGTTTTATTAAACTGGGGGTCGGGTGCAAAAACTAGAAATTAAAAAGCCCCGAAGCAGGACATGCGGTCAGGAATGCGATCGCATTCCTGTTATGCGGTCCGCATTCCTGTCGCATAGTTATCCCTCAAATGGGCCAAAATGGGAACCGGTGTGCCCTGGTATGCGACCACTATGCGGTCCGCATACCTGTTATGTGATCGCATATGTTGTTATCTGTAGAAATTCTTAAAAACGGACCTTTTTGAAGTAAAAAGTACCCCGGGACTTAAAAGATAAAATTTCCCAGAATTGCGCAGATATGTGGTCCACTATGCGATCGCAGATCAGGTATGCAGACCACATAGTGGTCGCATACCTGGACATCCTTCTGTCTGATTTGAGGATAGCTATGCGGCCCAAGATGCGATCACATTTTGGGAATGCGGACCGCATAGTTGTCGCATCCTTGCACCTACATTTTTGCGGAGGAGGTTATGCGACGCACTATGGACCTATTCGGGCATTATTTTAGACATGCAATTTTAAGGGTCTTTACATTACCATAGCCAGTCTGGTATGAATTATCTCTCTTTGGAAACACGATCAAACCCAAAAAGCAGAACATGAAGACGAACACTTTACGATGGATATGTCCCAAGGAGGTGATAGCAAACTCGTCATGGTAGGTACGGTATGATTTGTTGTGATCGTACCTCTCGTACATATAATCAAAAGGTATGTATGATTCCTTCAAGAATACAAGTTCCGCATTTTTCTTCAGACCCATCATCTTAAGGAAACCTTTCCTGTGCGGTTCTCAGGCATCAACAACCCTGGGGTTTTCCACACTAGGCCAGCGAGTCCTCCTACTTCTTCCAGTAAAGGCGTCATTTCAATGTCTCCAAAGCGGAACACGGACCTTTCGCAATCCCAGAATAAGGTAGAAGCCTCTATTATCATTTTGTTAGGCTGGATTTCTATGAGGGATGGTAGGTTGCCCAAGTAATTTATGACGAGAGTTTTGTCACTGGAGTGTAGGTCTTCCCACCAAATTAGTAGTCTTGGGTGGATGTTGGAGACCATGCTGAATCTGGGGACTTCGTGCCTCATATTTCTGCAAAGCAAATAAGGTTAGGCCCTTACCCCCACCGAACTCGACTACTTAATATCAACAATTAGCATGAAGCATTTAGTTCTCCAAAGGAATGCACAGAACGTGATGATGTCCGTTTGGGTTTAGGGAAACCCGGTGGACTTTTGGATAAGGCTATCTTAAAAGCTATCGTGCGGATAACACTTTCGCTTTGCTAGGTTTGACCATGATGCATGCAATAATACAACAGAGTAAGGTTTCTATGGGGTTTTATACTGGTACCCTTGAGCAGACAAATCAAAGGGGAAGGCACGGAATCATCGACTGCACCGCTGATCGACTAGTTTTACCGCAAATAAGCCTTTCCGAATTTAGGGCGTAATAATATAGGAAGAGCGCACCCACTCATCAAGCGGTGCTATAGGATTTTTGTTTTGGCATGAGTGGAGTATGAATGTCGAGCGTGGTTATGCAATAATAAGCATTAAAAGCAGGTTGTCATGTATTTGCACATTTAAGAAAGCAGTAAATACAACAGTTATAATTTAAAGTGGTTACAAAGGAAAACAAAGAAATAAGTCAGTTTTGCTTTTCGGAAAGGAATAAATACTTGAAAGAGATAAACAATTAATTGCACATAAAAGGGAAAAGGAAAGGGTACAAATATCAAACTCATACAAATTCACAAAGCGGTTTGTAACAGTAAAAGACTAAATATCCCCAGCAGAGTCGCCATGCTGTCGCGCCCCCTTTTTCCTCGCGGAGATCGGGTTCAGGACATTTTGGGTTGAGGCAACTCTTTCCTTTTGGGGGGAAAGGGGTTTCGCATTTTTAGTCGCCACCTAACGATTTTAAAGGTGCGTTAGGGCACCTAAGGGGTATATCTACAACTAAATTATTAACCAGAGATAGGGTAAGGGCTTTAGGTTATCCTAAGGGGAAGGTGATAGGCACCCCTCAGGATCCACAAATGTGATTCCCGGCCAAACAACTTTTGTGAATTCGTACGGTTTTGCAATCAAACAAATAAAGGCTCAAATAAGAGGGGATTTAAATCTTAAGCATGCAAATATTTGAAAAACAGTTATAGAAAGGCTGTTTTGAAAAGAGTTACAATCTAAACATTTATAGTAAAAGGTATCCTAGGTTTGTAATAATATGGATCACATCAATGCAACACCCGGTATGACACTCCTCAAAGAGGGGCTACACGTGGTATTAGCACATCGGTCATCATATCCATATTCTACCCTTTCCCACCCCGTGGAGGTAATTAAAGCGCGTATTAGTCACGAACTATATTGCGTGTTGTTACCCGTCCCTTCCTATCAGTCCCGGAGGAGGTTAGGACTACTATCCTAAAAGGGAGGTACTAGGAAGACCCTCAGGTTTGAAAGGTAAAATTCTAAGGCGACCAGTAAAGAACACATAGGATTGCAGTAAATGGGAACACATAGGAGCATAAGAGGCTCAAGTTTACCTCCACAGATAATGCACATAATCAGCATGACTCAAACACAAGTAAGGACAGTGTTTTAATTCAGAACCTAAGATATGGTGTCTAAGTGAGTTCAGAAGGTAGACAGATATACAGGTCTATTTTTATTACTCAGAAAACCCTAATCAGTTTTGCCTACGGGTTTTAAAACCTGTTAGCCCTTAGACAGTAAGCGTAATCAAAACAACATTCAGTTTTAAAGGGATGGATTACCTAAGGCTTGCCTAGGCGTGGGGTGGTACATGATGGCTATCAGAATTATTAAACAGTTTAGAGGTTAGTTTTACCTAAAACATGCTTTTCTAAGTTATGTAAATCTAAGAATGCAATGTCAGTTACCAATTTCTATCACAGGCAGACATAATAATCATAATGTAATACTGTTTTTTATACCTTTTATGAATCAGTAGTTTACACTTAGGAGTAGTTTATCAAATGCAAACGAAATCTTAGAGCATGGCATCTAATATGCACATATAAATGCAAGATGGTTAAGACCTGATTTACAGGAGTAACAATTTTTATATTGATTTTTATTATCCTGGGAGCAGGATTCCTAAGTGGTAGGAATGAGCATTAATTAGAGATATGATGTACGTTAAAGTAGTAAACATAAAAGCCTTAAAGACATGGTATCTAATGCATGGTTTCAGGGTATGTAAAAGTGATAGGTTCATTAATTGTCTACCTAATACATGATTTCTACGTGCAACATGGTAAAATGCAGATTTGTTAACACTCGTTTAAGGTAGGATTCAGATTTAGAATGCATGAACATAATCACATGGCAGCATTTTCATTGTTATTACTAAACAAGAAGTGACATAACAGCATTGAGGCAAAGTGCTGAAAACAGATTCATGAAATCCTAAAAGCATGATTCCTAATGCACACATTAGTCTTAAGCATGACTCCTATTGCGCAAATAGGAAATGTAAGACTAATAGCATGGTTTCTACCCTTTATATATATAGCATGCATAGTTATCCATTTCCCCTTTTTACTATCCATCCCCAAGAGTCGTTTACAAATTATTACAGGCCAATGAATAAATTACATAATTGAAATGAAAAATAGGAAGCTATTCTATAGGGAGCCTTCAATTAGGCCCAAGTCCTCCAAACCTCATTTCCATATGGTATTTCATAGCCTTTCATAATCTGGGTGTGTCAAAGTTCCTTAAGGACCTTAAGGGCTCTCGGGAAATGCTCACACCCAGACTTAGTAACCAAGAATTGAACATGTGCAGTGTGGAAGTCCCGCCTTAGTGTGTCAGAGTTCAGATGGAGCTCAGGGGTCCCAAAGCAGTGCTCACACTGAGGGGGGCAGAACTTATGTCCTAGGAATAAAGTGAAGTGCAGGAGATGATTTGAAAAAGAGTTGAGTTGAAAGAACATCTTTAAAAGATGGTTTATTTGAAAAGTGTTTGCATAACAGTAAGTGAATGCCTTTGGAAAATAGTTTCAGAACAATCAACCAACACCAAACATCACACAGTGCATAGAGATAATACAAACAAGGAAGCAGGGATTAGGGACACATAGAAACAGATTGTGATACAAGTTAACATTAGAGAAGTACTAGAGTATCATAGACTGGTATAGAACTTAAGTAGTCAAAGACACAATTTGTCAAAAGAATTAAACAGAATCAGATTGAGGGGGTACTAGGGAGGGGAAAGTATACATAGCTATACATAGGTTCAGGGAAAAGTTCCAGATACAGTATAGAGTCTAAGAAACATGCAGTGCATGTTGTAGCATAAAGAAAATACAGTAGGATCATGTGAAGCCTGCAAAGGGGAACTAACATGCTGAAGTTAAAAGGGAAGGTAACCAACAAGCATACAAACTAGTTGCAAGTAGAACAGCAAAGCCATAAGTGAAAGAAGATTAGAAACAAGATGAATCCAAATACCCAAAGATACATATTATTTTGAAACTTTACACCTAAAGTGAAAACATACCAGTTGAAGATAGCAAATTCAGAATGAGGAATAAGCAGATACAATCACCAGTCTTGGCTTGTAGCCGACTGTAAGTAGCAGGTGATCAAGAGGATAACAATAGAGAGTATATGTGTGTGAGAGAGAGTTGAACAGTGTATATGTTCATCTTTCTATTAATGAGATAGCATGTATATATAGCTTGAAACTAGGTAGAATAATAAGGTAAGAATCAAAGTCAAGCAGTAATTAAGGAACTAGGTATCAATTAGTATTAAATCAGCATGGATACTCCCTTAATTGAAGGAGTTAAATTCAAACGGCAGTAGGCACATAATAAATAAGGAAAGGTACCATATATGACTGGAATATATCACACAAGGAAACAATTTCAGCATAGTAAGTATAGAACAAGTAATTAGTATAGGTTCAGAAAATCTAATTAAGGAAAGTATTCAAGAATTGATTGACAGCATAGTCGGCCAAAAAATAAGAAAAGAAAATACCTTAGGGGTCTAAAAATCAGTAAGGAAATCATCACAAGAAATTAAGGAAAGGTATCAATTACAGTAAGTTAGGGATTCAAACAGGAATAGTACTGATTAAGGGAATCAACACAAATTGCCCGGGATAAACACATAATTAGGCAAGAATCAGAAACTCTAGTAATCAAAATAGGGTGAAATCACACGAAATTAAGGATTTACATAGAGCATATCAGAATAGGTATAATACAGGCAGGAGAAGTGAAGGTTCAGAGACATTGATGAACAAGGATAGAGTAGAACCACATAATAAGCAGGAATAATAGCAGCCGGAAACCCTAACAAGCAAACGTGGGGTAAAATCACGGAATCACAGAGCATTCATGAGAACACAGTAAACATAGTAGAACATATCATCAAACAGACTCAAAATCCTAGGATTAAAGCTTAGAAAAAATTAGGGTTTTAAAAAGAATAACTCGGATAGAGAAGAAAGCTTAAATAAACACTTAAACATGGTGAGAATCATAGACTAATACCAAAATCAGAAAAAACGTTTTGGAAAAAGGGGTTAGAAACCCTAGTTTTGAAAAATGAAGAACCGTTCAAGAAAATAGGAGAATCTTTAAAGAAACATAAGAAAAACCTCATAACACGTATAAATCTATTACAGATCTAAAAGAATCGAAGGTTTAGAAGTTAGGGTTTCAAAGAGAGAACCCAGAGAGAGAGGTATCGGCCTAGAAACCCATAGGTTTAGGCAAAAATAGGGAAAGCTTACTCAAAATCGAGCCATGGCGGCCTGGAGCAATCAAGAGCAAGCCAAAGGTGTAAGTAGACTGGTCCTTGTCCCTTTAGGGCCTTAGGGATAGCATTACCGGTGTAAGAGAGACTCTTGGAGGTCTGAGGGTAGTGAGGGCTCCATGGCCTCCGGTGAAGAGGCAGCCGGAGAAGACGAAGGACCTCATCGGAGGCGGAGAGGAGACTGGAAGTCTCTAGAGAGAGCTAGAGAGTTAGAGAGAGAGAGAGTAGAGAGATGAGCATCTGAGTGAGAATGAGGGGTAGGGGGTAGTCTTAGGTTAATTACGGTAATAGTTAATCTGGACCGTTGATGTAAATTAATCAACGGTCCGGATTAAACAAGCGTTTGGGTCGGGTAATGCAAAGAATGGGCCTGGGTCTGTTGGGTTAATTAAATCAAATGGGTTGGGGTCTAATTTAGGCTATATTTTAAAATAAAAATGGCTAATAGCTAAATACCCATAAAAATAGATAAATAATTAATAAAATAGCTAATAATTATATGAAATTAAATTAATGCTAAGTAAATGAAAATTAAGGTAATTAGCTAATATTAAATATAAAAATGACTAATTATCGAATTAAAATAGCATAAAATGTACAATTAGTCTATAATTGCAAAATTGTTGTAATTATAGCTAAATAATGCCAAATTGGCTAATTTGTGAAATAATTAGATCCTAATAGGATATAAAAGGATATATTGAACCAAGAAATATTTTGAAACTATTTTCAATGCAACTTATGATTAGTTATTGGATATAAAAGTACTGGATAAATTAGAAATGAATTGATAAAATATGGGAAAATTATTAAAAAAATACTAGTTATTATAAAAAGTGATTTTGAAGGTATATATGCAAATTTTAAAATAGCTTGAGGAAAAATTGGGTATCAACACACATTATGAATGTAACTTGTGATGACCTTTGCCAACTTTTGTTCCAGAACTCTCTTGACTTCAAAACGTAACACGCGACTATCATACGATTAAAATAACTCATATTATAACCTCCTTATCATGTTAAGTACCATAGTCTCATCCCATAGTACATGTTATACCATTTTTAACTTATCGACTTTCGACGAAACTTATTATTCATTTAGCTTCTTAGCTTCCAAACCTCTTGGTACTTGTTAACCATGATCTTAAAGATTTGTAACCTCCAAGGTAACATGATTAACTTACTTTATTTACTTTCAAAGTCTATCTCATTTCGGAGCTTACATCAATTAACTTATGAAGTAGTCTCACGTACGAAAACATGGGGTGTAACATCATTTCCCTCTTTGGAACATTCGTCCTCGAATGTTGAGTGATGCACTTATTAGCCTCATAACATGTAGCTCTTACGAATACTTTAATATTGTCCTTTCCATCTAGGCAATTGTTCTGTAAATAAATCCAAAGGCTAGGGCATTCCCCATTTTACACCTCTTTCTCACACCACGACTTGTTATTGGAATTCTACCAATCTCGTAATTGTTGCTACCTTCTTTCATGCAACCTGTATGACTTTGAACTTTTATGTGATCCTATGCGACTCTTCTCTCCTTTTTCTTCCAGCTTTTAGCCAATCTCTAGGCCTCACTTTGTGAACATACACAGAACTATGACAAGTTGTCTCTCTGGGCATCTATAGGTGTACTGATGTTTTTTTCGCTTGGTACTTTGTCGAACTTTCGGCTATTGCTATATCTTGTTTCATAGCCTTGGTTATCTATGTTTATGGCTTTACTACATCTAGGTAAATTATACAATACCATAACACTTACTTCGGTTTATTATTACCAAGGTTTGCTACCCAACTCTTGGTTACTCTCTCGCTGCTTATCCTATATGTGTAAATCTAAGTCCTTTATTGCTTCCTCATTACTATTCATCTTAAGAATGACAGCCTAATCTCATCTCATACTTTGTAAATTTTATCCATCCATTCTTGATTCACCTTAAGGTTGATCCGTAATCTACCACCGATAACTTGAAACCTCTTACGCAATACATTGTCACTAGGGCTCACGTCTCTTTGGGGAACATCTAAAGTTATTTGTTTGATCCACCTAGGGACAATACGATACTTCAGTAACTGAATTTCATAACATCACAACGTGATTCATCTTATGGGGGTATTCTAATCCCGTGTAATTCATGAAATACCTTTTCAATAAATCATTATTCAATCAAAGGCCTTATTGTCATCCTCTTATCTATCAAATTTACACCTTTATTCTACTACCAGAGAAGTATTCCATCTCTTCTAAATGCACCTAGTCTTTGACTACTCCGAGTTCATTCAAACAATACTAAGCTTTCTATAACTTATGGAAACCACCAGCTCTCTTGTTTTGATGGGATTAATTCCGAGGCTTTACCTATTCTTGTCACTTCCTCACTCACCTTTTCTTATCCTTGCACCTATCTACCAAAAAATTGTCACTCTTCCATACTTTATCTTGCGACCTAGACATATCTATTTATACTACTCGCAACCTTCCTTTTAACTTGCTAGCACCAATAATTTCCTTTTGTGCCTTCTCAGTCGTCTTTAAATGTAAGCAATCACTTTTTGTAGTCGTTATGCCACTTACTACATGGATACATGGCTTACCAAAGTGCCCACGAATACTGGAATTCCCTGTAACTCGTATGATCTTAAATATCACTTTTGACTTCCCGTTCATTAGTCACGATAGGTGCCACTTTCTTACGGAGTGCATGCAGTGTTATAGTGAGATTGTTGTTACAATATCATTTCTTCTTCAGGTTATTATACTTAGGTTGAAGCCTTCTCCCTTATTTCCTCAGCTAGTCTTTTGTGGTAGTACTTAGGGGATGACCTCTGACTCTTGTAAAGCTGCGAGTTTATTACATCATATACCCAACAGAAGTTTTGATGTTCTTGCTCGCCTATAATTATCCCTAGTTACTTACCTCCGCGCCCTTGTGCTCGTAAAGTTACTTCTGAACTGAATTATTTTTATTGTCTTCGCAGTGGCACTCTATTTTATTTCCATAACACTTATACGGTACCTTTAACTACCCCAACTCCTATCTGAATATTTCTCAAGGATTACGATGTCATATATGTGAGACTGAATTCACTATGTTGGGGTTCATTACGTTTATATTGCATGATATATTGATTTATCTATGACCTCTTGTCTATCCATAATTAAGCTCTTCTTGGATCAGCTAAAGACTACTCATTGGTCCATTTTCATATCTATATTCTACGTAATCTCTCTTGGGTTTATGTCATTTGTCTTAACTTACCTCTCGCACTAGCTCCTTATGTATCAAGTGTTCATTTGCACTTATTTATCAATAACATCTGGTGTTGGAACCCTTACTTCCTCTACTCGGCGTCGTACTTGCATAATGTTCTGGAGTCGTATCATATCTGTAGGATCTGAATAAATACAATCTCATTCCTTTCGCCTTTCTACAACATGTTTTCATTACTATTCCATAGTTACCTGAACTACATAACTCATAATTAATACCATAACACACTGTCTTCCCCCTTTAGGGGAGTACTAACATTTAATGCTATGATGATTTACCTAGAAATTGTTTACCTCTTCATCTTTAGCGTCTTTTCATATCTTCACGGAATCTTACTCTCTTTACGGTAACCCTTCTGTACCAGGGATAACTTAATTTCTTACGCATGAAGGTGACACCTAGGGTAACTGGCACACTTAGTCCCTTAAGCTTAAATGTGCTCCCAATGCTTGCTTTAGGGAAACGTCTTCTTGAATGACCTTTAAAGGTTATTATTTTGTTGTCCATTCTATTATTGCCAGAACGCGCGATCTCTGAAATTGTCATGATTTTGACTATTATCAAATCCTTCGGTCCCTAATTCATGTTTGGTTTATCTTGTTTACTAGACCATACTAATTTCTCTTACTACTAAAGGTCTAACTTAGCCTTCTAGTAATCATGTTGGAGTCACCAACTCATTTCTCGAAATGAGGATATGACCTTTGGCCTATACTCTTTTATTGTCTCAAGGCCTGTCACCTCTTGTCATTTCCTTCACTTGACTATAGACTTTGTTATCGTGTCGTATTTTGATTTACCGTTATCACCCATTTATCACATCTTACTCATAATGCTTCATGTACTCTCTTCTTATTCTCCGACTAATATTTTTGTCTATCACTTTATTTTGAAAACTTCAACAAAAGGTTCTTTCATTTTTAGCTCCCCTTGTTTCATCTCACTAGCTCTTCAGGATGCCTAACATTCTATCTTTTTTTACTAGGGGCGGGAGTCATACTAAGGTAAATATTTATATCTTCTAGGATTCCACCGCCTATCTTGAAAACTTTTGAATATTCTAGTATTCATATCAGATTGTACTATTTTAGATGGCACCATCTGGGTGTCTCACAAGGAGATCTATTACCACGTTCAAACTATCCTTCGAAAATGTTAGCTAATAATAACACTTCATTCACCATTTTGGGTTACTCTAACCCTAACGGGATCCTAATATCCCATACTTCACTTAAACTATATATGTTACCTCTCATAGGACATAACTAAGATGGGTGTGGTCAATTGTATATATCTATGTTACTGCTGAAAGTAACTCAGAATGCTTATATTTTTCTGCCTGAATTGTGAATATTGATAATCTTCACTAACTAGGTACCTCGTACACTTCTTCACCTTGCTTCTTTTACTTGTTGAAACTTGTATCTACCTTCTAATTCTCTTACTGCTTTTTACCATATGTTTGGATAGATATCATGTCTTAGGGATCCTTATTAAGAAGCTTATACATCTTAATACACATGAT
Source organism: Nicotiana undulata (assembly GCA_005239495.1). NCBI lineage: Eukaryota > Viridiplantae > Streptophyta > Magnoliopsida > Solanales > Solanaceae > Nicotiana > Nicotiana undulata. Next base: position 127,118 of record ML296359.1, read on the forward strand.
CTGCCGAAAATCTTACATTTACTCATCATAGGCATGATGCAAAATAGAGTTCCTCTGACTCAACTCTTCCACATCCACATTAAACCTCTTACCAACTATGTTTTTAGATGTAGGTATCGTTGTATTATGAATAAAATCGAATTTTAGAGTTTGAATTCTTACAACTGGGCTCCACAAACAATCTAGATTAAGAAGAAAGAGTGATAGTCCTAAATGCCATGTAACCTCCTATTTATAAGTGTGGTGCACAACACACCCATAAACAAGACACTACTAGACACGGCTTGTAGATTTCCTAGGATAGAGCTGATGTAATACCACTTTTGTCAGGACCCAAAGCAAATGGTCGTGAAGGGCACCCAGTGACTTACTCAACCAAGTGCCAACATAACATATCTTTCTTATCATACCATCATGGGTAAGTGAGCCAGAAGGGACGTCATGAGATAACCAGAATAAAATATATGGGAATACTCGATATAGGACGACCCAACATGATATACAAACTTATACATGTGACACACGGGACTATAAGGCCAACATGATCATTTGTACACTCAAACTATAGGCCAAAAAAGCCATACAAGTATCCATATATATGACCTCTGTCTACAAGCCTTGAAGAGTACATAAACATAAACAAGGTAGGGATAGGGCCCTTCCATACCAATCAATACATATCCAAAGCATAAAGACCAAATAGGAAACTCCAGATCAAGTGGAGTGCGCCAACACCTTCCGCTGAGCTAATAGCCTACTAGAAGGATTGTCGTCCGGTTTATCAGGACCTACGGGTGTAACGACCCGATCGGTCGTTTTGCATTATCAAACCTCGTTCCCCTAAATGAAACTTCATGTAGCGTCCTATTGTGATTTATGACTTGCGGGGATGGGTGGTTCGGGATTCGAAAGTGTTTAGAGCAGTATAGGAACACTTAGTTCCTTAAGGTTGGCCTTTTTGGCCAAGTTTTACTTCGGTCAACATTTTAAGCGAACGGCCTCAAAATCGAGTTTCATCAATTCTGGTAGCTTTATATGATGATTTCGGACGTGGGAGTATGTTCGGAATGGGTTCTGGATGACCCGGGAGCATTTCGGCGCCCAATATTGAAATAAGAGTTTCCTTAAGTTTGAAATTTCGTTTGGAATGTGATTTTGTGTTATCGAGGTCCGAACGGAATTCTAAGACCGGGAATAGTTCCGTTATGTCATTTATGACTTGCTAGAAAAATTTGGTGTCATTCCGTGTAGAATAGGTCAGTTCGGCGCATTGTTATCGAATTCAAGAACTTGAAGTTCTCAAGGTTTGATTCTAGGGGTTTTGAGGTGTGATTTTGAGTTTTAGCATTGTTTTGAGTGTTCCATAGGCTTGAGCGAGTCTGTATTGTGATATGGGACTTGTTGGTATATTTGGAAGGGGGCTCAGGTAGGCCCAAGTGCCTCTCGGACACCAAACGAGGCCAAAAACCAGCTGGAAAAAAAAGTTGTTGGTGCACCTGTTCTGGTGTGACGGCAGGTGCGGTTGCCCAGTCGCAGGTGAGGGACCACTCCTGCGGTCCCAGCCTCGTAGGTGCGATCCCAGGTGGGCTGCCCAATTCTCGCAGGTGCGGGCCATTTCCCGCAAGTGCGGAGCCGCAGGTGCGAGCTATTGCTCGCAGGTGCGGTCCTTGAGCCCTAGGTGCGGAACCACTGTTAGGCAGTGTGTTTCTTTAAAACACGGGATTTTGTTCATTTTCATCATTTTCTTTCAACCATTGTCGACCTAGGAAGCTTCGAAAATAGCCAATTCACCTAGCTACTGAAGAGGTAAGTAAATTCTACCCTAGTATTAGTTTAATACATGAATTACTAGTTAAATTAACTACTTAATTAGTGAAAATCAAGGAATTGGGTAGTAATCTAGGGCTTTCGAGAATTTGAGAGGATGGGCAAAAATCATATATTAACGATCCTTAGGTTATGGGTGAGTGTTTCCTTCGAGAATATTCGGAATCCGAGCGTGCGGGCCCGGGGGTGAATTTTGGAATTTCTTCAAGAATGATGAATTGACTAAATAGATAAGAGAATTCCATTCTTTGAGTATAATTTGATATATTTACGTAACGTTTGATTAGTTTCGAGTCCTTGGTAGACGAATTCAGAGTTTCGGGCGCATTCTTCACCCGGGTAGTAGATTTGACGCGAGGTGAATCTTCTTTCTAACCTTGTAAGAAGGAATTGTCCCCATAGGTGATTTAAATGCTATGTGTAATGTTTGTGGGGGGATACGTACGTACCAAGTGACGAGAGTCCGTACGTAGTGGCTATTATTGCTATGTCCGGGTAGTTAGGCCTACACCATGCCTTGTATTCTTCCTTGTAATGAATTATATGTGATGAACTCATGTTATATGTAGTATTGTTTCCCTGAGGTTTAGGGAATTGGGTAGTTGGGAGGAATTGTTTACGGAAAGTAAATTGTTAAGGATTATTGTGTGTGCATGTGACCGCTTCGCAATTAACATTCCGCGAGCGGAGTGTGATTTCCCCTACTCTCATGGGAGTGGGCTGTATGCCACGGCGGATTGAAAGATGAACTTATGGTTTGGGCCGTTCGACCCTCGGCAGTGCATAGGTATGATTAATTATGGAAAAGATGCACTTATGGTTCGGCCGTTCGACCCTCGGCAGTACACAGAGATGATTATTTTATGGCTCACGCCTATTGTCCTTATCCCGTATGCGTTTGATAAATTGTTACTTATTTTCCTGGATATTGATGTGATAGATTATTTGGGAAATAATGAAGGAGTAATTGTTTATTTACTTCCAGTATTTACTCGGATCTCAGTGCCTCATATTTGCTGCTTTACTGCCTTTGCATGCCTGCTGCTTTCATCGTATCTTGTCATAGTATATTATTGGACCTTAGTGAGTGTCAAGTCGAACTCTCATCACTACTTCTTCGAGATTAGACAGGATACTCACTGGATACATATTTATTTATGTACTCATGCTACGCTTCTGTACTTAATTGTATAGGTTCTGAGACTGCTGCATCTGGTTATCAGACCGGAGCTAGATTCTGATTAGAGTTGGACCTGACTTCACGGTGAACTGCTTCTCCTGACGATCCTCGGCAGCACCATGGAGTTTCTTTTTCTTATTTACCGTCTATTTCTTTCAGACAGTGGGACTGTATATTATATCTTATGTATATCCTGTTAGTATGCCCGTAGGACTTGTGACACTAGTTCCTGGCACACACGTGGTAGCTATTATGGGTTATGGTCTGTATATATATTGGCCCATGCCTCTTACGACTGCTTTTGGTTACAATCTGGTTAATTACCCTTTTCGGTTAATGTGTTAAGCTTTAAACCTTGGTATATGTCGAGATGTTTAATATAAAAAAAAGAAGGAAACCTTAGTAAATTGAGTGTTGGCTTGCCTGACCCCGCTGTTGGGTGCCATCACGACCTGAGTTAGGATTTTGGGTCGTGACAACATGGTATCAGAGCTCTAGGTTCACGTAGGTATCACGAGCCACGGGAAGGCCCAGTAGAGTCTTGAGGATCGGTGCGGAGACGTTTGTACTTATCTTCAGGAGGCTATAGGGTGTTAGGAAACCTCTCTTTATTCATATTCTATCGTGCAGTCGATGATGTACTAAAACTCATTATTCTATTCTCTCACAGATGGTGTGGACGCACGCATCTGATGTTCCAGACCCGGGAGGGGCTGCTACCCCCGCCGTCCGAGGTAGTAGCAGAGGCCGAGGGAGGGCACCGGCCTGAGGTAGGGGACGAGGTCGTCCCATAGCTATTCCAGTTGCACCACCACTAGAGGATCCTATTATAGAGGAGCAGGGCGAGGTGCCTCCAACAGATCCTGCTCCAGTGGACTTTATGACCGCGCCAGGCTTCCAGGAGGTCATGGGCCGTATGATGAGATTCATGGACACTATGTCCCAGGATGGTTTATTTCCAGCAAACCCTGCCACTTCTCAGGCGGGAGGGGGAGTCCAGACCCCTACTGCCCAGGCTGCAGGTCAGACAGCATCACTACATCATACCCCGGGTACACTACCCGTGGGTGGGGTTCAGCCTGTAGCAGCACCTGAGCCCAGACCAGCTGCGGGCGGCGATCCGCAAAAGTTATTGGATAGATGGACTCGATTGCACCCTCCAGTCTTCGGGGGTGAGCGAGGCGAGGACGCTCAGGACTTCATTGATAGGTGCAGGGACAGACTGCACAACATGAGGATATTAGAGTCCCATGGAGTGGATTTCACTACCTTCCAGTTAGAGGGCAAAGCTCGCATGTGGTGGCAGTCCTACATTCTCAGCAGGCCAACTGATTCTCCTCCTGTCACCTGGGAGCAGTTCACTCGAATATTTCTAGACAGATATATTTCACCCTCTGAGAGGGAAGAGCTGCGGTATCAGTTTGAGCAGCTAGAGCAGGGACAGATGTCAGTGACAGATTATAAGGCCAGATTTTCAGAGTTGTCTCGCCATGCACTCATGATACTACCTACTGATGCTGAGAGGGTGCGGATATTTGTGGCTGGGTTGCATCCAGGTATTAGGGCCACCATGGCCCGAGAGGTGGAGATGGGTACTCCCTATCAGCTTGTGGTCGAGATAGCTCATCGAATTGAGGGGTATCAGTTGAGGAGCAGGGAGTAGGGGCAGCAGGACAAGAAGGCTAGATTCTCCGGATATTTCAGAGGTGCCCCAGCTAGGGGCAGAGGTCAGTTTAGCAGTGTCCAGCCCACCAGGCATTCATGTTCAGCACCCCCACCACCTCCCCGAGGTGTTCCAGCGAGGGCTCATTCCAGCGCCGTGCCAGAGCGCTCCTACCATCCTCCAGCCATTCAGAGTTCACCCAATGGTTATTCCGGTCATCTGAGATCCTCCAGCCCCTACTTCTGTGCTATGCCAAAGGGCTCACACCGCTCTCCGGCGATTCAGGGTTCTTCTTCAGGGCAGCAGACTATGGTACCTGGAGGTTGTTACGAGTGTGGGGATCCATGTCATATGAGGAGGCATTGTCCCAGGTTTTGGGGCAAGGCAGTGCAGTAGGGTTATCAGCCTATGGGTCTAGCACCAGTAATCCGACCACCTAGAGGTAGAGGACAGGTCGGTAGGGGTCGCCCTAGAGGTGGAGGCCAGTCAGGGGGAGGTCAGACAGCTCCTGTTCACTCTGGTGGAGCTTAGTCTTCCGGTGCTCAATCTAGATTCTATGCCATTCCGGCCAGATCAGATGCAGTGGCCTCAGACGTCGTGATCACATGTATTATCTCAGTATGTGGTGGAGAGGCTTCAGTATTATTTGATCCAGGATCCACCTATTCATATGTCTTAGCATTATTTGCTCATTTTCTGGGTGCTTCTTGTGAATCCTTAGGTTCTCCTATATACGTGTCCACTCCTGTGGGCCATTCTGTGGTGGTAGACTAGATATATCGGTCTTGTATGATCACCTTCTGTGAGTTCGAGACTATAGCGGACCTTTTATTGCTCGATATGGTCGATTTTGAGGTTATTTTAGGCATGGATTGGCTATCTCCTTATCATGTCGTGCTATATTGCCATGTCAAGACAGTTACTTTAGCCATGCCCAAGTCGCCTAGGCTGGAGTGGAGAGGTTCCTCAGTTAGTGCAGCCAGCCGGATTATTTCATTCATGAAGGCTCGACATATGGTCGAGAAGGGTTGTCTGGCCTATCTTGCTTATGTGCAGGACACCACCGCCGAGTCTCCGACGATTGATTCGGTGCCAGTTGTTCGAGAGTTTGCTGATGTATTTCCTTCAGACCTTCCAGGCATGCCTCTAGATCGTGATATTGATTTCTGTATTGATGTAGCTCCAGGCGATCAGCCTATTTCCATTCCCCCCTATCGTATGGCTCCGAAGGAGCTTAAGGAGTTGAAGGAGCAGCTTGAGGAGTTCTTGACTAAGGGGTTTATCAGAACAAGTGTATCGTCGTGGGGTGCTCTAGTTCTATTTGTGAAAAAGAAGGATGGGTCTATACGTATGTGTATTGACTACCGCCAGTTGAACAAGGTTACCATTAAGAACAAGTATCCTTTGTCGTGCATCGATGATTTGTTTGACCAGTTGCAGGGTGCTAGGGTGTTTTCTAAGATTGATTTGAGATCGGGATATCATCAGTTGAAGATTCGGGCCTCATATGTCCTGAAGACTGCTTTCCGTACGAGATATGGCCATTATGAGTTCCTGGTGATGTCCTTTGGCTTGACTAATGCCCCAGCAACATCCATGGACTTGATGAATATGGTGTTCAGGACGTATATTGATTCCATTGTCATTGTCTTCATTGATGACATCTTGATTTACTCACGCAGCCTGGGTAAGCACGAGCAGCATTTGAGAGTTGTGCTCCAGACCTTGCGGGAACAGAAGTTATATGCTATGTTCTCCAAGTGTGAGTTCTAGTTGGATTCCGTGGCACTTTTGGGGCATGTGGTATCCGGAGAGGGTATCAAGGTTGATCCTCAGAAGATCAAGGTAGTTCATAGTTGGCCACGTCCTACTTCAGCTATAGATTTCAGGAGCTTCTTGGTCCTAGCAAGTTATTACCGCCATTTTGTGGAGGGGTTTTCTTCTATTGCAGCCCCATGACTAGAATGACTCAGAAGAATGCCCCGTTCCGATGGTCAGACGAGTGTGAGGCGAGCTTCCAGAAGCTCAAGGCAGCATTGACTTCAACACCAGTTCTAGTATTGCCTTACGGTTCTGGGATGTATACAGTGTATTGCGACGCTTCACGCATTGGTTTGGGATGTGTGTTGATGCAGGAAGGGAGAGTTATTGCTTATGCTTCGTGTCAGCTGAAGGTTCATGAGAATAATTACCCTTTGCACGATTTAGAGTTGGCGGCGATTGTTCATGCCCTTAAGATTTGGAGGCACTACTTGTATGGAGTGTCCTGTGAGGTTTATACAGACCACCGCAGCTTGCAGCACTTGTTCAAGCAGAGGGATCTTAATTTGAGGCAGCGCAGGTGGCTTGAGTTGCTGAAGGATTATGATATCACCATTCTTTATCATCCGGGCAAGGCAAATGTGGTAGCAGATGCCTTGCGCAGAAAGACAGAGAGTATGGGCAGCTTGGCTTACATTGCAGTAGAGGAGAGACCTCTAGCCTTGGACATTCAGTCCTTGGCTAATCGCCTGGTGAGATTAGACCTTTCAGAGCCTCGTCGAGTTCTCGCACATATGGTTGCTCAATCTTCGTTATTGGGGGAGATTAAGGCTCGGCAGTATGATGATCCGTGTTTGGAAGAGCTACGGGAGACAGTGGTTCAGGGTAGGGCCAAGGAGATTACTATTGGCGAGGATGGTGTTCTGAGACTTCAGGGTCGTTTAAGTGTTCCTAATGTAGATGGCCTTAGAGGGAGGATTCTAGAGGAGGCACACATTTCTCGGTATTTTGTTGATCCTGGTGCTACGAAGATGTATCGTGATTTGAAGCAGCATTTCTGGTGGAGGCGGATGAAGAGGGACATTGTGGAGTATGTGTCTAGGTGTCTTAATTGCTAGCAGGTTAAGTTTGAGCACCAGAGGCCAGGAGGCCTACTTCAGCAGATGCCCATTCCTGAGTGGAAGTGGGAGTGCATCACTATGAACTTCGTGATTGGGTTGCCTCAAACTTTGCGAAAGATTGACGTCGTTTGGGTCATTGTGGATAGATTGACCAAATTGGCGCATTTCATTCCAGTGGCTACTAGTTATACTTCTGAGAGGTTGGCCCAGATCTACATTCGGGAGATAGTCTGGTTGCACGGTGTGCTGGTGTCCATTATATCAGATCGAGGTCCTCAGTTCACCTTGCATTTCTGGAGAGCATTGCATAGTAAGACGGGTACCCAGATAGATCTCAGCACCGCATTTCACCCTTAGACTGATGGTCAGTCGAAGCGCACAATTCAGATATTGGAGGACATGCACAGGGCATGTGTGATTGACTTTGGAGGTCAGTGGGACCAGTTCTTACCTTTGGCCGAGTTTCCTTACAATAATAGTTATCAGTCTAGCATCGAGATGGCTCCATTTGAGTCCTTGTATGGTTGGCGATGTCATTCTCCTATCGGGTGGTTTGAGCCTGGCGAGGCTAAATTATATGGCACCGACCTAGTGAGGGATGCTTTGGAGAGGGTGAAGTTGATTCAGGAGAGGCTCCGCACAGCACAGTTCAGACCGAAGAATTACGCGAATCAGAGGGCGCGTGATGTGTCATACATGGAGGGAGATAAGGTTCTGTTGAAGGTTTCGCCGATGAAGGGTACTATGAGATTTGGGAAGAAGGGCAAGCTGAGCCTGAGGTTTATAGGTCCCTTCGAGGTGTTGAGGAGAGTTGAGGAGGTTGCTTATGAGCTAGCCTTACCTCCTAGTTTATCAGGAGTTCATCCGATTTTTCACGTATCCATGCTTCGGAGGTACCACGCCGACTTCTCTCACGTGGTTGTTTCAGCACTATTCAGTTGGATGAGAGGTTGGGCTACGAGGAGGAGCCAGTTGCTATTATTGATAGACAGGACTGCGGGTTGAGGTCCAAAAGAGTTTCTGCCGTAAAGGTCTAGTGGAGGGGCCAAACAGTCGAGGAGGCAACTTGGGAGTCCGAGGAGGACATGTGGAGTAGATATTCGCACTTATTCAGCACTTCATGTATGATTCTAGACCCTTTCGAGGACGAACGTTTGTTTAAGAGGTGGAGAATGTAACAACCCGATCGGTCGTTTTGCGTTATCGGACCACGTTCCCCTAAATGAAACTTCCCGTAGCGGCTTATTATGATTTACGACTTGCGGGGACGGGTGGTTCGGGATTTGGAAGTGTTTAGAGCAGTATAGGAACACTTAGTTCCTTAAGGTTGGCCTTTTTGGCCAAGTTTGACTTCGGTCAATATTTTAAGCAAACGACCTCGGAATCGAGTTTCATTAGTTCAGGTAGCTTCGTATGATAATTTCGGACTTGGGCGTATGTTCGGAATGGGTTCTGGATGACCCGGGAGCTATTCGGCGCCCAATATCGACATAAGAGTTTCCTTAAGTTTGAAACTTGGTTTGGAATGTGATTTTGTGTTATCTAGGTCCAAACCAAATTTCGAGATGGGGAATAGTTCCGTTATGTCATTTATGACTTGCTTGAAAATTTTGGTGTCATTCCGAGTAGTATAAGTCGAATTGGCGCATTGTTATCGAATTCAAGAACTTGAAGTTCTCAAGTTTTGATTCTAGGGGTTTTGAGGTATGATTTTGAGTTTTAGCGTTGTTTTGCGTATTCCGAAGGCTCGAGCGAGTCCGTATTGTGATTTGGGACTTGTTGGTATATTTAGACGGGGGCTCGGGTGGGCCCAGGTGCCTCTCGGACACCAAACAAGGCCAAAAACCAACTGGAAAAAAAACGTTGTTGGTGCACCTGTTCTAGTGTGACCGTAGGTGCGGTTGCGCAGTCGCAGGTGCGGGACCGCTCCTGCCGTCCCAGCTTCGCAGGTGCGATCCCAGGTGGGCTGCCCAGTTCTCGCAGGTGCGGGCCATTTCCCGCAAGTGCGGAGCCGCAGGTGCGAGCCCAGACCCTTGTCCCATTTTCCCGCAGGTGCGAGCTATTGCTCGCAGGTACGAGACCGCAGGTGCGGTCCTTGAGCCGCAGGTGTGGAACCACTGTTAGGTAGTGTGTTTCTTTAAAACACGGGATTTTATTCATTTTCTTCATTTTATTTCCACCATTGTCGACCTAGGAAGCTTGGAAAAGAGCCAATTCACCTAGCTACTGAAGAGGTAAGTAAATTATACCCTAGTATTAGTTTAATACATGAATTACTAGTTACATTAACTACTTAATTAGTGAAAATCAAGGAATTGGGTAGTAACCTAGGGCTTTCGAGAATTTGAGAATTTACCCGTGAATGGGCTATGAAATCCAGTAAAAATCATATATTAACGATCCTTAGGTTATAAGTGAGTGTTTCCTTCGAGTATTTTAGGAATCTGAGCGTGTGGGGGGGTTGAATTTTGGGATTTCTTCAAGAATTATGAATTGACTAAATAGATAGGAGAATTCCATGCTTTGAGTATAATTTGATATATTTACGTAACGTTTGATTAGTTTCGAGTCATTGGGAGATGAATTCAGAGTTTCGGGCTCATTCTTGACCCGGGGAGTAGATTCGACGCGAGGTGAGTCTCCTTTCTAACCTTGTAAGAAGTAATTGTCCCCATAGGTGATTTAAATGCTATGTGTAATGTTTGTGGGGGGGGGGGGGGGGAGGCTACGTATGTACCAAGTGACGAGAGTCCATATGTAGTGGCTATTATTGCTATGTCCAGGTAGTTAGGCCTACATCATGCCTTGTATTCTTCCTTGTAGTGAATTATATGTGATGAACTCATGTTATATGTAGTATTGTTTCCCTGAGGTTTATTGAATTGGGTAGTTGGGAGGAATTGTTTACGGAAAGTAAATTGTTAAGGATTATTGTATCTGCATGTGACCGCTTCGCAATTTACATTCCAAGAGCGGAGTGTGATTTCCCCTACTCTCATGGGAGCGGGTCGTACGTCACGGCGGATTGAAAGATGCACTTATGGTTCGGGCCGTTCGACCCTCGGCAGTGCATATGTATGATTAATTATTGCAAGGATGCACTTATGGTTCGGGCCGTTCGACCCTCGGCAGTGCATATGTATGATTAATTATTGCAAGGATGCACTTATGGTTTGGGTTGTTCGACCCTCGGCAGTGCACAAAGATGATTATTTTATGGCTCAGGCTTGTTGTCCTTATCCCGTATACGTTTGATAAATTGTTACTTATTTTCCTGGATATTGATGTGACAGATTATTTGGGAAAGAATGAAGGAGTAATTGTTTATTTACTTCCAATATTTACTCGGATCTCAATGCCTCATAGTTGCTGCTTTACTGCCTTTGCATGCCTGCTGCTTTCATCATATCCTGTCATATTATATTATTGGACCTTAGTGAGTGTCAAGTCGACCTCTCGTCACTACTTCTTTGAGATTAGACGGGATACTCACTGGATACATATTTATTTATGTACTCATGCTACGCTTCTGTACAGGTTCTGAGACTGCTGCATCTGGTTATCAGACCGGAGCTAGATTTTGATTAGAGTTGGACCTGACTTCACGGTGAGCTGCTTCTCCTAACAATCCTCGGCAGCACCATGGAGTTTCTTTTGCTTATTTCCCGTTTATTTCTTTCAGACAGTGGGACTGTATATTATATCTTATGTATATCCTGTTAGTATGCCCGTAGGACTTGTGAAACTAGTTCCTGGCACACACGTGGTAGCTATTATGGGTTATGGTCTGTATATATATTGGCTCATGCCTCTTACGACTGCTTTTGATTAAAAACTAGTTAATTACCCTTTTCGGTTAATGTGTTAAGCTTTAAACCTTGGTATATGTCGAGATGTTTAATCAAAAAAAAGAAGGAAACCTTAGTAAATTAAGTGTTGGCTTGCCTGACCCCGCTGTTGGGAGCCATCACGACCTGAGTTAGGATTTTGGGTCGTGACAGCGGGCACGAAACACAACATCCCCGGGAAAAAGGGACTGCAGTACGGATAACGTACCAAGTATGTAAGGCATGGAAAGTAGTATATAAAAGACATGAAAGAAAAATGAAGTTAAAGACTCAATCAGTAAATCTGCACAGCTCTATGAATCACGAACATTTATAATGTCATGCATATGTGTATAAATATCATACCATGCATAGGTATATGCGTACATAACATCATCAAGCCTCTGAGGGAATCCCATCATATTATCTCATCCTTTATGGGAGAAACAAAAATGTATACCAGCTGATCAAGTGGTGGTGCATGTTTAATGATGTAACCTTTCCCATACCCCATATACTTATAATATACGCGTATATAACATCATCTGGTCATGAGTCAATGTACATGTATAAATGAATGCAATGCATAATGAAGTAAGTCAATAAAATCTCTTGGAATGTCATAAGATCATTATTCCTTTGGATAATCTTTATCAACTTACGTATTTTCTGAGACCCGTGAACATACAGTATAATAATCGGACACATGGGGAATCAAGAACATAGGCACCCCTAGTACTTCTATGAATAGAGTCATTTATGAAAGTTGCACGTTTGCTTGTTTTATTTTAATCATATGGATCATGTCAAAAGGAAAGAAGGGATACCCTTAACATACCTTAGCTTCGTTGAGTCTTTAATACCTTCCTAGAAATTCTTCAAACAACTCAACTCAATCTTCCATAGCATAAGGAGATTCAAAATCAGTGTTGGGTAAAGGCTAAGTCTACAATTTAAACTAGTAGGTCGTTTAACTAAATTTGGGCAGCATCTCCCCTGTAACAAGGGACTCATCAAATATCATATACCAACAGCAACAACCAGATCAATACAATAAGAACAACATCAACAATAGGGTAAAAATACTTTTATTAACAAGTCATCAACATATCACGATGAGCAGCAAGTTCGGATTGAATCCCTTTAGTACCCTTCAACCCTATTATCATTAATTCTTGAACTTCGTAATATATCCATCATAATAACCAATGCCTATTAAAGTATTTCCAACAGTGTACTAAATTTAAAAGTTACTCGAAATAGCCTAACACAAGATAATATCACTTTGGACAACTTCCAAGTGCTTTATAGACATTTCTTTTCAAGTTACCGATTTCCTCAACAAGATTGACATGTAAACCAACATAATCATGCTAAAAATATCATAGTCCACTTAGTTTTTATAATTTTCATCCACTTAAAGTCCACAAGAACAACTTTCAAATCAATCTAATCAAGAACAACAACATCCCAAACTAATCCAAGTGTTATCCTGTAGTTTATCATCCTAACAACTTAACCAACATACAAGAAAGCTTAAGAAAAATTAGTTGGATGTTATACTTACCTTATCCAGTAGCGACAACTTGAAATTTCATACAACACAGCCCACAATTATCCTCAATGACAACACAACCTCAGAGAGGTGTTTTTCTTCATTAGAGCTAACTTTTGATGTTGAAATATGGTGTAATCACTTTGGAATTATTTAAAACCCTTATAGTGTTTGTTTAGGAAGGTTAGGATGAGTGGAGGTACAAGGTTGGGTCGAAAATGAGAAATAAAGGTCGTCCAAATCGTTTTTAAAGTGAAGTAGATCGACCGCCGCCTAAGTGGGTCCCATTGGGAGCTGCTTGCGTTGTCCCGCAAAAATACAAATATCTCTGTACTCTGATGTCGTATTGACAAATGGTTTAATGCATTAAAAACTTGACTCATAGACATTCAATTTTATATGTATATCATCATTTATCTCCAAGTATATTAGAAGAAAAGCTTTTCTAGATTTGACCTAATATTCAGCATATTATGAATGTAACTTGTGAGGACCTTTGCCATCTTTTGTTCCACAACTTGCTTGACTTCAAAACGTAATACAAAACTATCATACGACTAAAATAAATCATAACATAAACTCCTTATCACTTTAAGAACCCTAGTCTCACCCCAAAGTAAATGTTATAACATTCCAAACTTATCGACTTTCGACGAAACTTATTTTTGGTTTAACTTCTAAGCTTTCCAACCCTCTTGGTACTTGTTATCCATGATCCTAAAGATTAATAACCTCTAAGATAACATGATTAAATTACTTAATGTACTTTCAAATACTATATCATTTCTGAGCTTATATCAATCGACTTACGACGTACTCTCATGTACGAAAATATAGGGTGCAACAGAGGTCATGCACTTTGCGATCGCGGAAGGAGATATGCGATTGAAAAGAAGGAATGCGGTCAGAGTGGTTGTATTTCGTGATCGTGGGTGAGAGGATAAGATTGAGTGTTCATGGGGAAGTTGTCATCTTGTTCGCATAGAAGGTATCACATTCGTGTAGAGGAGCAGGTGTGGGAAGTCGTGTTTAGCCTTCGCAGTCGCGAGGCTGAGGGCCGCGAGTGCGTAGAAAACTAGCTAGTTGCGCTTTGTGATCATGAAGGACCTATCATGATAACGTAAGAAGAATTTCATGTAGCAGATTTTTGTGCTTCGTAATTACGGAGCAGAGGCTCGCAATCGCGAAGGTTATCTCTGGGCAGTATATTTTAAGTGGAACTATGGGATTTTTGCCCATCCTCTCATATTTTGAACCCTAACTTGGAGAGGGGCAATATTTCAAGGAGATTTTCATAAAACGCAAGAGGGTAAGTGATTTCTATTATTTGTGATTGTATTTCAAGAATCTATATTGATTTTTAACTTCTAAATCAAAGATTTAAGTGTAGAAATCAGACTTTTTGATATGAACTTAAGAGAGTGATTTTGGGAGTTTAGATTATGAAATTGAAACTCGATTTGAAGTATAATTATATATATGGACTCGTGGAGTTATGGGTAGTCGGGATCTATACCTAGAATTTGTTTTGACCGTGTGAGCCTCGATTGACTTCTATTGACTTATTAGAAATTGATTAAAGATTGCAGATATATTGTTTGGGGTTGATTATTATAGCATTATTTGACTTACTTAAGTAATATTTGATTAGATTCGAGTAGTTTGGAGGTGGTTTTGAAAGGAAAGGCATTTTAAGAAGGTTGAAGGTGTTACCTGGTGGAGGTAAGTCTCTTGTCTATCCCTATAAGAGGAAATGTTTCCCATAGGTGATCTATTTACTATTTGTTTCTTGATTTAGGTGTCACGTATATTGTCACGCCCCAAAACCGAGGGACGGGACCGGTGCCTAACCGAATGACCCGGTCAAGCAAGCCTGGTTAGCCTTTCCTACCCGACTCATTTCTCCCCGTGTTTATAGCATAGATTATTTATATGAGGTAGCAAGAGACAAATCAAAACATATATATAGTCATAACATTAAGTCCATTTTCCTCTTTCACCATTACCAACATTAGATCTTCTAGAACATACATACTAATTACAATATTCACGATACGGAAACACGATTATGATTAAATCCAACAACTACCCAAAATATATATATATATAAATATATATATATATAAATATATATATATATATACACAACCCACATAAGTGTCCACGGAGCCTCTAAGAGTATGGAGAAATGAACATAGACCTGCCGACGACAAGGTCCCGGCTATTCCTCAAAAAAGGACAACATGTACAAAAGAGATCAACATGTATTTACACAAGGCCCCGGGAGGAAATGGGGCTCACCAGAACTGCTGAAGGGAGGAGGAGAAAGCACCACTATCGACGATCGGCGCTACCTGCTACAGAACCACCTACATCTATTTAAAAAGATGTAGCGCCCCCGGCAAAAGGGACATTAGTACCATTGAATAGTACTAGTATGTATGATCAAACTCTACTCTAGACAGGATAAACATCAACAGGCAATGATACAAATAGAGACATCATATAACATTCACCGAAGTAGGGGAAAACACAAATAAGAGTCACCATGTTTCTTATTCCGTTTTGCCATCTTTTGGTTAATAATCTTTTAAGTTCAAGTATTATTATTATTATTAATGAACCACCGTGTCGTTGTCACACGGAGTTCGATATCGGCCCGACCGGCTAAGCCATCCTGGGTGAGTCACCAACAACATCATAACTCATATCATCACCGTGGCATGCTCATACGGAGTCCGGTATCTCAGCGGCTGGGTCATCGTTACTTAAACAGTAAGGCAATAATCAATATCATATCTCAATCCGAATGTCTCCATGTATACGGCATGGAGTCTGATCCCGGCCCGATCGGCTAGGCCATCTCACCCTAGGACATCACCCATCATTTCTTTGATCTTTTAGTTCACTTTTATCATTTTCCATCTTTTGATTCACGTCTCATATCATTTCACTCTTGTGATTTATATTTCATATCATTTTAATCCTTTGATTCATATTTCATATCATTTTAATCCTTTGATTCATATTTCATATCAATTCGATCTTTCACATCTACCACAACCATTACATAAAAGGATTTGCACACGTCGTAAAAGAAGAAGCATAATGATCACAAGGCATACCCTTAATTAGCATAATGATATGGGAGTAACATAGAACAGCATAGAAGCAAGAATTTCCCAAATTGGCACATAAGGCACATATATTCCATAGAGAATCAAACAAGAGAATCATTCCCGGAAAGTGAACACCAATAAGTTTACCCCATGAAGATTAAGTTAGCCATACATACCTCGATTTGGGATTTTTCCTTAATTTCTACCACAATCACCGGAGCTTCTAGCACCTTCAATCTAGTTCACAATGTGGCATAATTGAACTTAGAATTAGGAATAATGATCATGTCTTGAACTCACTTGAGCATTCTATCAAACACTAGGTGTTCCTCTAGATTAAATGGCCTCTTTTTAGTGAAAGATCACTCTCACCCATTTCCCTTCACTAGATTATGACTAGTTGGTTACGTTCATGCAAGATTCCTACCCCCCATCTTCATGAACTCACCTAAACATGTTTCATTTTAACAAAAATCTGAAAATTAAGGTTGGTGGGGTAGAAGCTTACCTCTTGTAGTGAAGAAATGGTGTCCTACTCGATCAATTCAAGCATGAGCAGTGATGGAGGATCAAATTTGATGAAGTTGGGACTCTCTCTCACTAGAACCCAATCTCTCCTCTCTCTATTTTATCAGAATATCGTTAAAAATAAGAGGGATGGGTGTTATATTGGCTTGGGGTCGGGTTTTAAAAATTAGAAAATAGGAACCCCGACGCAGGTCTGCGGTCCGGAATGCGATCACATTCCGGTTATGCTGTCCGCAAACCTGCCGCATTATTGGCCTCCAGCTGGGCCAAAAGGGAAAGGAATCTACCCGAGTATGCGGCAACTATGCGGTCCGCATAACTGCTATGCGATCGCATAGTGCACCGCATAACTCCCTCCGCAGAAACTCAGGTGCAATTACGCGACAACTATGCGGCCCGCATACATGATATGCGATTGCATTTTTGGACGCATAGTTGTCCTCAAAATAGACAGCAATCCGATCAACTATGCGACCACTATGCGGTCTGCATACTTGATATGTGATCGCATAGTGGACCGCAGATTCGCACTTTTTAAAAATTCCACCCTCTAAGTCATGGGGTACTTTTCACTCCTAAAAGGTCCGATTTAAGAATTTCTGTAGTTATATCAACATGGGGATCTGTCCGGGCATCAGTTTTAGTCAAAAATTCTACGGTTCTTTACATCCTCCCCCACTTAAAATCATTCGTCCTCGAATAAGGATCGGGGTATTACTTGGGTTTGAAAATACTATATGCCAACCCCCAAATTTAACTAACTCCCAATTTTTCTAAAACTTTTGCCAGAGTTTCCTTTGTAATTAGGCCTATCCACCTGTCAGAGAGCCCTCGAAACACACTTCAACGAATTCCACATAATTCAGTTACTTCAACAAATTCCACATAATTCAGTTACTTCAACAAATTCCACATAATTCAGTTACTTCAACAAATGCCAACATAATTCAGTTACTTTAACAAATTCCACATAATTCAGTTAACACAATAACACACCAATGTAGTACCAATTAAGGATTCATAAGAGAACTGGGGATTAGGGGAGTGGGGTGGCTCTACACAATATGACATGTAATGTAATCATTTAGAGATAATCAACTTCATAAACGACTACCTGAGTTATTCAAACAAATGGGGGTACTTCTTTTTCATTTCATTCTCTGCTTCCCATGTGGCTTCCTCGACTTGTTGATTCCTCCATAACACTTTAACCGAAGCAATTTCCTTGTTTCTCAACTTACGAACCTGCCTATCCAGAATAGCAACCGGAACTTCTTCATACGAAAACTCTTCATTAACTTCAACGGTCTCAACCGGCACGATGGCAGACGGGTGTCCAATCACTTTCTTTAACATGGACACATGAAACACCGGGTGTACCAATGACATTTCAGGGGGCAACTCCAGCCTATATTCCACATGTCCTATCCTCTGAGTGATCCTATAGGGCCCGACATATCTCGGACTCAATTTTCCCTTCTTTCCAAACTGCATGACCCCCTTCATGGGAGATACCTTCAAGAATACCCAATCATCTACTTGGAACTCCAAATCCCTGCGATGAACGTCCAAATAGGATTTCTGACGGATCTGAGCAGTTTTTAACCACTCCTTTATGATTCTAACCTTCTCCATGGTTTGATACACAAGATCCGGTCCCAACAGCTCAGCCTCTCCAACCTCAAACCACCCAATCAGAGACCTACACCTCCTCCCGTACAAAGCCTCAAATGGGGCCATCTGAATACTGGCGTGGAAACTGTTGTTGTAAGAAAATTCTATAAGGGGCAAATGATCATCCCAGCTACCTATAAAATCAAGCACACAAGCTCGCAACATGTCCTCAAGTGTCTGGATAGTCCGCTCTGCTTGTCCATCAGTCTGCGGGTGGAAGGTTGTGCTGAGATTTACCTGCGTTCCCAAACCTTGCTGAAATTTCTTCCAAACGTTAGCTGTGAATTGGGCCCCTCGATCCGAGATAATGGAAACTGGAGTGCCATGGAGCCTGACTATTTCTTTGATATACAACTGAGCGTATTGTTCTGCAGTGTCGGTGGACTTGACTGGCAAGACTGGGCTGACTTCGTGAGCCGATCCACTATTACCCAAATTGAGTCAAACTTGCACGGAGTGCGGGGTAACCCTACCACAAAATCCATATTGAACATCTCCCATTTCCACATTGGTATTTCTATAAGCTGCGCCAAACCACCGGGCCTCGGTTGGTCGGCCTTCACTTGCTGACAGTTCGGGAACTTAGCCACAAAGTCTTCCATACCCCTCTTCATACTGTTCCATCAATAAACTTCCTTGAGATCGTGATACATTTTCGTAGAACCTGGGTTTACGGAATATCTAGAATTGTGAGCCTCTACCGTTATCCTCTCCCGAAGGTCATCCACATACGGAACACATAATCTCCCTTGGCACCGCAAAACACGGTCATCCTTGCTAAGTGAAAATGTTGTGGTCCTGTGATTAAGAATTGCCTCTCTTAGCCATTCCATTGCTGGATCATTGAATTGTTTTCCTTAACTTCTGCCACAAGCGAAGATTCAGCTCCGCTATGCACCACAAAATTCCCTTCGTCTGAGGCCGTAAGACAAACCCCCAGACTGGCCAACTGGTAAACCTCTCGAGCCAAAGGCCTCTGACCTGCTTCTAAGTGAGCCAAGCTACCCATGGATTTCCGACTAAGAGCGTCTGCCACCACATTCGCTTTCCCTGGATGGTACAAGATATTCATATCATAATCTTTGAAATTCCAACCATCTCCTATGCCTTAAGTTTAATTCTTTTGGTTTGAATAGATACTGGAGACTCTTGTGGTCTGTGAACACATCCACATGGACCCCATAAAGATAGTGCCGCCAGATTTTCAATGCAATGACAACTGCTGCAAGCTCCAAATCATGCTTCGGATAATTCTTTTCGTGATTCTTAAGCTTCCTCAAAGCATAAGCTATAACCTTATCGCATTGCATTATCACACACCCCATACCAACCCTTGAAGCATCACAATACACCACAAACCCCTTTGTACTCTCTGGCAAGGTCAACACCGGCGCCGAAGTCAATCTTGATTTCAATTCCTGGAAACTCCTTTCACAAGCATCGGACCACTAGATATTTACCGCTTTCTGCGTCAGCTTAGTCAATGGGGAGGCGAGGGTAGAGAATCCTTCCACGAACCTCCGATATATCCAGCTAAACCCAAGAAAATGTGAATCTCTGTCGGGGTCGTTGGTCTAGGCCAATCTTTCACAATTGCGATCTTTTGGGGATCAACCTGAATCCCTTTCCTAGAGACAACATGGCCCAAAAAGGTAACTGATTCTAGTCAAAATTTGTATTTTGAGAACTTTGCATACAATTGGTGCTGATAAAGAGTCTGCAGAACTGCTTGAGGTGATTAGCATGATCTTCCTCACTTCGCGAATAAACAAGGATATCGTCGATGAAGACTATTACAAAAGAGTCAAGAAATGGCTTGAAGACCCGATTCATAAGGTCCATGAAAGCTGTTAGGGCGTTGGTTATCCAAAAAGACAATACTAAGAATTCAAAGTGCCCATACCCGTCCTGACGGCGGTCTTAGGAATATCCTGCTCCCTGATCTTTAGTTTATGATACCCGGACCGCAAATCAATTTTTGAGAAGAACCTAGCACCTTGAAATTGGTCGAACAAATCATCTATCCGAGGTAATGGGTATTTTTTTTGATTGTGACCTTGTTGAGTTTCCGGTAGTCAATACACATTCGTAGCGATCCATCTTTCTTCCTAACAAAAAGGACCGGTGCGCCCCAAGGCGACACACTTGGCCGAATGAATTCCTTTTCTAGAAGATCCTTCAACTGCTCCTTTAACTCCCTCAATTCTGTTGGCGCCATCCTGTAGGGTGGAATAGATATTGGTTGTGTGTCTGGCAATACATCAATCCCGAAATCGATCTCTCTATCTGGTGGAATCCCAGGAAGCTCATTCGGAAAAACATCAAGGAATTCATTCACAATAGGCACGGACTTAGGAGCAGGCACCGTAGAATGGTGTCCGCAACCCGGACCAAATGGTATATGTACCCATTTCTGATCATTTTTTAGGCCTTAAGGTAGGAAATAAACCTACCTCTTGGCACAATATTATTCCCCTCCCACTCAATAGCTGGTTCATTAGGAAACTCAAGCCTCATAATTCTAGTTCGGCAGTCGAGTTTAGAAAAGCATTAATAGAGCTAATCCATTCCCATTATTACATCAAAATCAACCATTCCTAGATCAATAAGATCGGCCGTGGTATCCCGTCCACTAACCGTGACAACATAATTCCTATAGACTCGCGCGGCCGTAAAGATTCACCAATCGGAGTCGACACTGAGAACGGCTCATGAAGTTGTTCTGGTTCTATCCCAAAACTTGAAGCAATAAAAGGAGTAACATATGACAAAGAAGACCCAGGATCAATAAGGGCATACACATCATGAGATTGAACTGTCAGAATACCTGTGTCGACATCTGGAGAAGCCTCTGCACTCTGACGACCACTCAGGGCATAGAACCGGCTGGGTCCTCCTCGACCCCATGCACCATGCCCTGCTAGTGATGGAGGTCCTCGGGCTGGAGGGCGTGCTGAGGAGGTAGCAGCTGAAGAACTAGATGGCTGGGCGATGCCCCAACCTGCTCCCTGGCTGGATGAACGGCAGTCCCTCTGAATATGGCCTCTCCTCCCACACCCATAACATAATGGCATGTCCAGGTGGCAGAGCCCCGAATTCCATTTCCCACACTTAGGACAGAGGGTCATCTGCTGCTGCTAGAAACTCCCTCCTGATCGACCCTGATGGTGGAACCTCCTGCTACCTCGACTGGGCCCAAAGCGACCTCCCTGCTGATGACTGTGCCCTGATGGCGGGGCACTAGCTGAAGACCGAGCATAATACTGGGATGGCCCTGATGACCCTCCCCCGAGGACTGGTCTCCCACCTTCAAATGAACCCCCAGGGTTGCCCGGTGACCGGGCCCTGTTACTACCTTCTCGATCCATCCTTAGCTTCAACTTCCGAGCCTCTGTAGCCTGGGCAAATCCCACAATCTTCACATAGTTCATGTCAGAATGTAGAGCAGTTGTGGAAGCTTCATTAACAACCAAGGGACCAAGACCCTGCACAAACCAGCGAACTCGGGCCTCCATGGTCGGCATCATATGAACAGCATACTTGGAATGGCACATAAATTCCATATGATATTCCCACACACTTCTATTACCTTGCTTGAGGACCTCAAATTCCGATGCTCGGGCTGCCCTGATCTAGGCGAGCAAGAAATGATCTATGAAGGCATCTGCAAACTCACTCCACCTCGCCGGAGGGCTCCCCTCCTCACCGGAATCCTCCCACATCTCAAACCAAGAATACGCCGCCCCTTTCAGACGATAGGAGGCCAACTCTACTCCCTCTGTCTCAGTAGCACGCATGAGGGTCTTGTACATCTCGTCGATGAAATCCTGAGGATCAGCCTCGGGGTCAGTACCTGTGAACTCTGGAGGAG
The DNA here is from genome assembly GCA_005239495.1 of Nicotiana undulata. Lineage (NCBI taxonomy): Eukaryota > Viridiplantae > Streptophyta > Magnoliopsida > Solanales > Solanaceae > Nicotiana > Nicotiana undulata. The sequence goes on from ML296359.1 coordinate 149,244, forward strand.
CTAACTGAAGAAACCGGTTAACCCTGGAACCTGAGTAATCCCCTTGCCCGCTAGAGGATGTGCGGGCAACACTTGATCTCTAGGCCTGAGAGGCCACCAATTGCATCAACATCTGAATAGCTCCCCTAAGGTCCCCATCAAAAATACCGGGATCGGAAGCTGGGGCTGGAGGAGGATCAGGAATATCAGCGGGAGGGATTGTCGCACCCTCCACTGGAGCAGGAATGTCCCGGCCTGGAGTGGAGGAGTCAGGCTAATTCATGGTCAGGGAATTATTCTCACTCGCACCATCAGATAGGGAATTTATGGCCACTCCTGGGGTGGCATTAGCCTCTAGGCCGAGTCGAGCTTTCTTCTTGGGTGCCATTTATTGAAAGTTGAAACAATGCACGAGTTAGAGAGAAACAACCTCACTTCTCATTCTATCGCACGATATCGAATAACAATGAAGGGTATTTTTCCTAATGTCCAAGCATCCCCGTAATTATAGATGTGGTCTACAACACACCGATAAGAAGGGCTCTACTAGACACGGCTCCGAGACATCCTAGGACACTTTTAAAACCTTAGGCTCTGATACCAAGTTTTTCACGCCCCAAAACCGAGGGACTGGACCGGCGCCTAACCGAATGACCCGGTCAAGCAAGCCTGATTAGCCTTTCCTACCCGACTCGTTTCTCCCCGTGTTTATAGCATAGATTATTTACATGAGGTAGCAAGAGACAGATCAAAACATATATAGTCATAACATTAAGTCCATTTTCCTCTTTCACCATTACCAACATTAGATCTTCTAGAACATACATGCTAATTACAATATTCACGATACGGAATCACGATTATGATTAAATCCAACAACTACCCAAAATATATATATATACACAACCCACATAAGTGTCCACGGAGCCTCTAAGAGTATGGAGAAATGAACATAGACCTGCCGGCGACAAGGCCCCGGCTATACCTCAAAAAGGGACAATATGTACAAAAGAGACCAACATGTATTTACACATGGCCCCGGGAGGAAATGGGGCTCACCAGAACTGCTGAAGGGAGGAAGAGAAAGCACCACTATCGACGATCGGCGCTACCTGCTACAGAACCACCTACATCCATTAAAAAGATGTAGCGCCCCCGGCAAAAGGGACGTTAGTACCATTGAATAGTACTAGTATGTATGATCAAACTCTACTCTAGACAAGATAAACATCAACAGGCAATGATACAAATAGAGACATCATCTAACATTCACCAAAGTAGGGGAAAACACAAATAAGAGTAATCATGTTTCTTATCTCGTTTTGCCATCTTTTGGTTAATAATCTTTTACTTTCAAGTGTTATTATTATTATTACTGAACCACTGTGTCGTTGTCACACAGAGTCCGGTCTCGGCCCGACCGGCTAAGCCATCCTAGGTGAGGCACCAACAACATCATAACTCATATCATCACCGTTGCATTTTCACACGGAGTCTGGTATCTCACCGGTTGGGTCATCTCAACTAAAATAGTGAGGCAATAATCAATATCATATCTCAATCCGAATGTCTCCATGTGTACGGCATGGAGTCGGATCTCAGCCCGATCGACTAGGCCATCTCACCCTAGGACATCACCCATCATTTCTTTGATCTTTTAGTTCACTTTAATCATTTTCCATCTTTTGATTCACGTCTCATATCATTTCACTGTTGTGATTCATATTTCATATCATATCAAACCTTTGATTCATATTTCATATTATTTCAATCCTATGATTCATATTTCATATCATTTTAATATTTTGATTCATATTTCATATCAATTCGATCTTTCACATCTACCACAACCATCACATAAAAGGATTTACACACGTAGTAAAAAAAGGAGCATAATGATCACAAGTCATACACTTAATTAGCATAATGATATGGGAGTAACATAGAACGGCATAGAATAGAGAATTTACCAACTTGGCACATAAGGCACATAAATTCCATAGAGAATCAAACAAGAGAATCATACCCGAAAAGTGAACACCAACAGGTTTACTCTATGAAGATTAGAGTTAGCCATACATACCTCGATTTGGGATTTTCCCTTAATTTCTACCACAATCACCGGACCTTCTAGCACCTTCAATCTAGTTCACAATGTGACATAATTGAACTTAGGATTAGGAATAATGATCATGTCTTGAACTCACTTGAGCATTCTATCAAACACTAGGTGTTCCTCTACATTAAATGGCCTCTTTTTAGTGAAATATCACTCTCACCCACTTCCCTTCACTAGATTATGACTAGTTGGTTACATGCATGCAAGATTCCTACCCCCATCTTCATGAACTCACCTAACATGTTTCATTTTAACAAAAATCTGGAAATTAAGGTTGGTGGGATAGAAGCTTACCTCTTGTAGTGAAGAAATGGTGTCCTACTCGATCAATTCAGGCCTGAGCAGTGATGGAGGATAAAATTTGATAAAGTTGGGACTCTCTCTCACTAGAACCCACTCTCTCCTCTCTCTCTATTTTATCAGAATATCGTTAAAATAAGAGGGATGGGTGTTATATTGGCTTGGGTGTCGGGTTTTAAAAATTAGAAAATAGGAGCCCCGATGCAGGTCTGCGGTCCGGAATGCGATCGCATTTCGGTTATGCGGTCCGCAAACCTACCGCATTATTGGCCTCCTGCTGGGCCAAAAGGGAAAGGAATTTGCCTGAGTATGCGGAAACTAAGCGGTCCACATACCTGTTATGCGATCGCATAGTGCGCCGCATAACTCCCTCCGCAAAAACACAGGTGCAATTACGCGAACAACTATGCGGCCTGCATACATGGGCCGCATAGATGTCCTCAAAATGGACAGAAATCTAATCAACTATGTGACCACTATGCGGTCCGCATACTTTATATGCAATCGCATAGTGGACCGCAGATTCGCACAAACTTGAAAAATTCCACCCTCTAAGTCCTGGGGTACTTTTCACTCCAAAAAGGTCTGTTTTAAGAATTTTCTATAGTTATATCAACATGGGGATCTGTCCGGGAATCGTTTTTAGTCAAAAATTCTACGGGTCTTTACATATATGCGAGGTGACAATCCCATATGCGTAGCTAGGTTGTGACCCTAGCTGGATAGATTTGGGCTTATGATATGCCTTATTTGGACTTCATAAATTGTGTATTCATGTTCTTTGATTCTATGACTATATGATGAATCTTAATCATAATTAGAGATCATGCTAGAGTTATGGCTTGTTGATTTGGACATGACATGCTTCTTTCACCATGTCTAACTTTCTCAATTACTCGTAGTCATATATTTCCCTTACTTGATTTATGATTTAATGATATTCGTTTCTTTTAACCTTTAACAAATACACCCAAATCATCTTAGTGCAGCAATAAATAAGAGTAACAAATCATCGACTACCTGACAAAGATATTTTTTTAGTAGGACCCCATACATCAATTGAACAATCTAAAAAGGAGTTGCACTTTTATTATTACTTAAAGGATAAGCTTTTCTAGTATGCTTGGCAATTCACAAGAATCACAAAACAAAGATTCAAACTTAGTTATGGAAAATAAACTATGATATAGCTTCTTCAAAGAAAAAATAATGGATGCCCCAACTGACTATGCAATCTACCACTTCCAATCTTATTTCTTGTTTGAAGATATTGAAAAATACAATGATCAGGAAAGAACTCAACACTACAGTTTAGTTTTTCGTGATAGAGTTAACACAGAATAGGTTAACATGAAACTTAGGTATATGGAGAATAGATGCTAATGTAATATCATATGTACAGAAAACAAAAAATGTTCCATAGATGAGAGTGGGAGCCAATGGCTATTCTGACATAAACCCCTTTGGGACTAGGAGAATAGTTTTGAAAGCCTTTGGAGGAGCCGGTAATCTATCTCTTTGCACTAGAATCAATAATCCAAGATTAAAGGTGAGCATTAAATGCAATACCTAAATGCACATAATTAAAAGTGCTAACATTAGAAGAGTCAAGTTTGTTTAGGATATGACGAAGATGATGAACTTCATTTGAAGACAAAGCTTCTCCAAAAGTAGTTTCCCTAGATGTATCTACTTTTTTTTTTTTGCAATATTAGCATGGCCCCTTAATGGACCTACACGTTTTCCTCCACGACATCCTATTTGTTTACCATATAGATTCCAGGATGTCTCTTTTTTTTTTCCACGCCCCGACCTCGGGGAGCGCGACCGCCGTTCAACCGAGATAACCCAGCCGAACAAGCATGTACATTACCTTTCTAATCAAACTCACCCATGATTTAAAGAGAATGCATAACTTGGTTAGTTAAATAACAAGGGAATCATGTAGACACTTCCAAATTCATTACCATTAGTTACTTCATTTAATAAGTCTCAAAATACACGCATTTCCATAGTTTGGAGTGGAGCAAGTGATCAAAACACAATATAACTTGTTCGACTTTCCCAGCACCCATGTACAACCCATACTATGTCTATGGAGCCTTTAGTAGATAGGAATGACATGATAGTGTCGGCGACAAGGCCCCAGCTATACCTCAAAACATTATACACATGAAGCCAAAAGACACAAGACCCCTATATGAAGTGGGGCTCACCATGTCAGCTGAGAGGAGGATGTACTGCAATCACTAATCGGTGCCGCCTACTATGGAACTACCTACATCCATTAAAAGATGTAGCACCCCCAGCAAAAGGGACGTGAGTACATGTGGAATAGTACTCATATGTAAGGCATACAGAATAACACATGGAAATACAGTAAATCAAATAAGAGGCAAATGAAGTACATCAAGAAACTATGAAATGTCCCATAGAATCACATTGTAAGTATTATTATACTTACTTCATTCTGAACACCTTCTGGGATCAAGTGTGCCATATGAACTATGCGTGAGACACAAAATATAATTTAAATGTAACAACATGTACAAACAAGGGCAATGGAATTGGCATCTATTGTTCATACTGGATATGCATTTCACTGACTTATATTATAGGCCTATGTGTTTCATAGCCCGTGCATAGGGTTCACATATTATGTTATACACCTATGCGTTTAATAGCTCGTCCATAGGGTTCACATAAAGTCACCTATGTGTTTCATAGACCAACCATAGGATCACATATACAATACACATATGTGTTTCATAGACCGTCTATAGAATCATGTATACAATACACCTATGTGTTTCATAGACCGTCCATAGGATCACGTATACAATACACATATGCATTTCATAGATCGTCCATAGGATCACATATACCATACACCTATGCATTTCATAGACCGTCCATAGGATCACATAGATAATACACCTATGTGTTTCATAGATCGTCCATAGGATCACATATACAATACACCTATGCGTTTCATAGACCGTCCATAGGATCACATAATACCTCATTATGCATGAGACCATATAAACTCAAGTGACATGTTAACATTACATTAACACGTCCATGGTGGACAAATAAGTCGATTTCAAATGGCACATGGCACATGGCCCAAATTCATTTTACATGAGATTCATCATCAATTAGCATAGGAAATGTCACTTTCATCTCATTATTCGATCACTTGTCATCTTAAGGCCATTATCTAAGTTCATGATTCTTGGGGACTTAACTTCGGAGTCATTTACATTTATCCTTTTAGAAGCATACCTACTATGATTGGAACCTATTGGAACATACAATGCCTCATAATCCTCATTTTGACAAAGCGGCTACATTTCAAGTTCATACTATTATTTAGTTGTACTTTCCATGGGTGATCATAGGGCATTTATAACATTTATCATATAAAGGGGTCAAAACTCATTTCATAGTCTTTCACACGTTCTTTCATTTCATTGACACTATTGGCCACAATTGTAATTCTCACTCTTGGCACGATGGCCACATTTATCATATCCCATACTCGCTTTTTCACTTTCAAGTTTTGTCAAAGGTTATCAATAATAAGAGCATTTAAAATCAAGACTTTTGATACACATATGAGCAATTACGAGTCTTAAGCACATCGAGTTTTTCTTACACAATTTGGCATCATAACTTTCATTTGAATCACGACTCAAAGCCATAATATTTTAATACACATATCATTCGTGAACACATTCCCGAAGGATAACAAAATGTGATAGGAGCATTCGTAACACATTTTGAATACATAACTTCTGACACTTTGCTTACTCGGGACAATCGAATTTATTAGGAACAACTAGGAATATGGGAATAAGGAACTTGATCCAACCATACTTGAAACTTACGGGAACATCATATAATCCAATTCTAAGAGACTAGTTTAGGCAACATACCTCGCTTGAGCTTTACTTAAGTTACTACAACGCCCCAACACTTCTAGAAATAACAATCTATAGGAAGATAGCGAAAATCGATTAATAGTTATAAGGATTCCCATGGTGTAACTATCTTATGAATTTTGCCAAACACCTAGCATGCAAAATATACCACAAGGCTCTACAATGGTAATCCCTTCCTCTCTCAACCAATTTCAACAAGAAAATACCCAAAATGGTTCATTAACCCCACATACTACAACCTAATATCACATGCATGGCCTATTTCCAACCCCACAATATACTTAAACTCATAACTTCTTGCATGAAAGCTTAGGAGTAGGACTTACCGGGGTTGGTGATAATATAGTGTTTGGCTTCCTTGATTCATAAAGATTGGTGCAAGTTTGGATGATTAGAATGTTAGTTTTCTTCCTTCTCTCTCTAAAATGTTCTTACCTCTCTCTCTATAAAAGCCAGATTTTACCTTCTAAAATGAACCCCCAAGGCCTTAATTGGACCGGATAGGAAAATTTCCAAAAATGACCCCTGAAGTCAATTATGTGGTGCAATTCCGCTATAGAAGAATCGTTTTGTGGGAAGCAGAATTGATTATGTGGTAGCAAAAATTTCCTGTGACCATTTTGCTATAGAAAAATCATTCTGCGACCATTTGTGCAATAGCATAATCACTTTTGCGACAGCAAAATCATTTTGCGGCCGCAGAATGGTGTTTTAAAATTTCCAATTCTCTGCTTCACTCCACGGCAGATATGCGGTCTGCGCGGAGTGATTTTGCGGTCGCAAAATGGATCGTAGGAAGGCCATTATCTGCAACAATTTACCTCTAACTCTCCAATTCATTGTACAACCCAAAAATTTTGCTCTGTGGCTCGTTTTCTTTAATTTTCAAACACATGAGCCTACCTCGGCACCGCGAAACCTTAAATTCCTTAGAGAATTTTTTTTGGGGCCTTACATTTTTACGCCTTGGCTTTCCATAGTAATCACAGCACATGTGACCCTTATCAGAAGTGATTGCCCTTGGTTGCTCATAAGACATAGTTAACCCAGACTTCTTGGTTGCTGCCGAATAAAGCATGAACCCTCGTTGACTCTCTTTATATTGAACATAAGAGCGTGAATCCTCAAGAGAGAAAAAAATTGTCAAGAACTTGACTCTGATTTAATCATACTCTTGGTTAAAACTGGCTGGAAAAATCATATAACCTTTCTTCTTCAACCAATTATTGAAAGAGAACTACATCATCAGTACACTTCGCTTGAAGATCCTGATAATAGTCAATTTCTTTGCATAACCCACTTAACTTGAAATAATAATCAGAGGTAGTCAACTCACCTAACTTAGTGGCATAAAAAAAATCGAATGTCAAAGATCTAGGCATCAATTCCCTAGCCAGAGTAGGTGTAACTAGTAGATTTCTAGATCCTTTCAGCAATATCATGTAGTAAATATTGCTTAGAGATTCGGGGATGCATAGTGTTCAAAATCCATATCATAACAAGAGAATTATAAGAATCTCATTGACCATAGTTAGGGTGAGTCACAACAGGTGATTTTTTTCCAGTAATGTAACACCCCATACTTTAATGCTACAATGCATACTTAAGTGAATCAATGTAATCCGGAGAGCTTAAGGAGCTTTACAAATATAGTGATGGGTTAAAACAAGTGTTAAAGAAGTATCGTGAGGTTTGGAGGTTAAACGAATCAAAGATGTTATAACTCATGCTTTTAGGGTAAACTAGGAGTGCTTAATATCCTAAGGACATCATGTTTTAAGTTAATTGAATCATATAATATTCGTATGTTTAGTTTTTAAGTCAAACAAGTTGTAAAACAAAATACGGCAAAAGTTGTCACAAGTTACATTTATAATTTGACCTAAATTTGAGTTTAACGTCACTGAGCTTTTCTCTAAATATACTTTGATTTACAGGGTGATACACCAATAAAATTAAATATCTATGAGTCTACTTTCCTACGCATTCAAGCATTCATTGATACGACGTCGAAATAGAGAGATATTCGCGCTTTCGCGAGACTACGCAAGCAGCTTCCTTAGGACCCACAAAGTCGGTGAAAGCTTGCCTTGTTATATAAAGTGATAGCTTTCGTCTCTAAATTTCATTTTCGACCAAATCAGACCTCCAAGAACCTCAATATTCATAAACAAATCCAAGGACAAACCACCTAAGTTCTTCATTAGAAGTTTTGTAGAAGTGGTGGAGATCACTTATATGATGTTGTTGATGTGTTGTGAGTTCCTTCAAGTTTAAGCAGAGTTGTTCTTTCTCTTTACAGTTATTCTCTTCTTCTACTAGATGAGTTTGATCATATCTAAGCCCTAGCTAGGTAAGCTAGAAGTTATGAATTGACGTGACGTGTCGAAGCAGTTATACGTTCTACACACGAGTACCTAGCTTGTAAAATATTGATTGTTACATGTTGTTGTAATGTTATTTATGAAAAAGTATGTTCTCTATGGACGGTCTATGAACGCGAAGGGGGGTATGGACGATCTATGAAACGCATAAGATAAAGGTTGGCTATGGATGGTCACATGTGTATGCATAGTCCGTCCCGAATATTTTGAGTCGTACGGACGGTCTGCTTGGCTATGCATACTCTTAGAGGCTTTGTAGACGCAGGTTCAGTATGTACAATATGTTAGCGGCCTTGTCAACCCTCATTTATGTTTTCTTTCTGGGTTGTCTGGTATTGATACTCATAGTGGCCTCCTCATCCCGAACCTGTATAGATGTTTCGAGTATAATGGCTAGATGATATTACACTTGGCCGCCTATGATATATTTGTGATGATCCAAAAGGTCATCCTAAGTAATTCCAGCTAAATTTGTGTTTCGAGGACCCAAAAGCCTCCGTAAATCTCACCTTGATATGCGTGCACAGCCCGGGCAGGTAGCCGGAAAGCTTCCATGTGAAAATTTGATAAAAATGGGATTTGTGAATTGAATAATTGAATAAAGTTGACTCTGGTCATCATTTTTGATAAACGGACTCGGACCCGTGATGTGACGGTCTCGGAGGGTCCGTAGCAAAATATGGGACTTGGGCATATGCTCGGAATCAAATTCCGAGGTCCCGAGCCCGAGAAATGAATTTTTAAAGAAAATTGTTTTCAGGAAATAATAAAGGATTGTGAAAATGAGTAATTATGTGAAAGCCGTGTTACCGGGCCGTTGATTTGACGGGTTTCAGATCAAAATGAGAGATTTAGAGTTAGTAAAGTTTTGAGGATGTTCATAAAACTTGAAATTTGGTTAGGAATGTGATTTTATGCTACCGAGATTCGAATGCAATTTCGAGGCCGGGAATAGTTCTGCTACGTAATTTATGACTTGTCTGCAAAATTTGAAGTCGTTCCGAGTTGTATGGGTCGGTTCGGCTCATCATTATAGAATTCTAGAATTTCAAAGTTCTTATGTTTTGAATTCAGGGGTTTTGGAGGGTGATTTTGAGTTTTAGCGTTGTGTTGAGTGTTTCGTGGGCTCGAGAAAGTCCGTTTAATGATTTGGGACTTGTTGGTATATTTGGACGGGGGCTCGGGTGGGCCCAGGTGCCTCCCGAACCCCGCACGAGACAAAAACCAGCAAAAATCACCTGGTGTGACCGCAGGTGCGTTTGCCCAGCCGCAGGTGCGGGACCGCACCGGCGGTCCAGGCCTTCGCAGGTGCGACTTCTTCCGTAGGAGCGATCCAAACTCCGTAGGAGCGGGACCGCTGGTGCGGCTCCCAACTCCGTAGGTGCGAGCCCAGGGTCCCAGGCCCTTTTCCGCAGGAGCGACCAATTTTCTCGCAGGCGCGTGACCGCACCTGCGGTCCTAAGGTCGCAGGTGCGGAAACACCTGTTGGCAGCCCCCCTTAAATGTACAAAATGTCGAGTTTTTTTCATTGTATCCCCCATCATCCTCCATTAGAGAGTATCCATGTTTGGGCAGCACCTCCCACGACCACCCACTATAAGAGGTAAGTTAAACCCCATAAACTTCTAGTTTTAACATTAATTCCTAGTTAAATTCACTACTAAATCATCTAAAAATCATAGAATTAGGTAGTAATTTTAGGGTTCTTGAGGATTTTGTGACTTTCCATGTTAGGCCATGAATTCTTGTATAAATCACATAACTTCGATCCTTAGACTCCGGGTAATTGATTCCTTCATGAATTTTCGAAAATCTGAACGTGTGGGCTCGGGGTCGAATTTTAGTATTCTTGGAAGAATAGTAGGAAATTTATAATTAGGCTTGGGAATTGGTTCATTAAGTACTTATTGATGTTAATAAATCCATTATGTCTAGATATCACCGATTCGGAGTTGGATTCGAGAGG
>ML296360.1:0-38568 GCA_005239495.1 Nicotiana undulata
CGTAGTAAAGTGATGGTCGGCTAGCCTAGTTCCACGATAGGCGCCATCACGGCCTGTTAAGATCTGGGGTCGTGACACGGTCAAACCCATAAAGGTTGTGGTGTGACAGTCTGCGTAGTCCACCGCGAAATGACCCCCAAATGTTGTAGGATAAGTTTTCGCGGCTAGGATAAGTTTTCGAAATGAACCCAAATGTTGTAGGATAAGTTTTCGCGGCATTAAAGTCCCACTTTTATGCGGTTTACAAATCCATTTTGCGGCAAGCTTTGCGAGCCGCGAAAACTTATCCTACAACCTTCCAAACATCTTAGCTTGTCCTTATCACTTTAATGCCTTACTTCCCTAGAAACCTTTTAAGGGGCCTTACACGAACGCATGCTTTTCCCTTTAATTTAGTATTTATAGTGTTTACCTCGAAAAACTGTGAGTAACAATTAAATTTGATTCGTGGTTTTAAAGATATGTGATCTATTTCAATACTAGTGAATAAACAAGTAATATTAAGTATAAGTAAGAAGAATTGATGAACCAAACTAGTGTTGTTAGAGCAATAAGGACCTCGAGCTCGATATTCTCGGGGGCCTCGAGGTGGTTTAAGAGCAATAAAGTATGAACAATAAAGTAAGAGCAATAAAGCTGAAGAACAATTATGGGCACAGTAAACAAGAAAAGCAAGATAGAATATTCTTTTGCAGTGAATGAGATCCTGCTTACAAGTGATTGGGGTCCCCTTTATATAGGAGAGAAAAACCCTAATATGGTACATTTCTAATTGTGGTAAAGAATTCTATTGGTACAGCTATATAACAACCTAGTACGATTTTGTACTAACTCGTACAAATCTTATCCCAAAATCCATGCCTAGATCTTTGTGACTTTGAGAAATTCCCGCTCTTTTTTTAGTGTCATCGAAATGGTGTTTCCTCGAGGCAGACCATATCGGGTCATCGATTTGCTTCCCCGAGGTGTGCATGTCCCAACCAGGCTTGATTCTTTCTTCGAGTTTCCCGAACTTAAGCTCGGGGTATAATTAAGTCCTCGAAATCGAGCTCTCCGATTTCAACCGTATACAGATAGTCCCCGCATTCCTTAGAATGAAATGACAAGAAACGATATGAATTTCCGAAGTCCTTGATGGTGACATCATTCCTATGATGTAAGTATTGAAATGCTCGAAGCGTCACATCGGTTCTCTTCCCCAAAATATTGAATGCACGTCAAAATTGGTCATCCATCAGTATCAATGAACAGTCGCCGCCTTTCTCTATATATACTCGTTTTCACTTCTCATTAAGAACTTTTTCACCTTGTTGCACCTATTTTTCTTTTTATGTTTCCTTTTCACCATCGGTTCCTCCGCCATATTAGCTCAAAAACCTCCCTGGTTTATTCATTTCTTCCTTCCACTTCTAAAAATATGATGGCAAAAACTTCCAAGTTCATTCCTCAGAAAGAAGGAACCTCCTCCTACACTTCCCGTCCGGTCGGTGGAAAATCGTCGGCGCTTCATGAGATCGTGCCGAACATTTTTTCTTTAAAAAAGGACTTTACAATCGAGAACCCTCCCGACTTCCACGACTGTCGTGAGCATGCCTCGAGGTACATAAGCTCAATTTCGGAAAAGCACCTCGATGTTGTGAGAAGAGAGTGCAAATGGGAAGAGAAGGTCGTGTTGAAAATACCTTCTCGTGAGGAGGACATCACAACATATGTAAAAGGGTTCCTGAGTGTATATACATACCCCTTTACATTGGGTCCCCTCGATCTGCTCGTGCTTGAATTCTGCTGAGTATATCAAGTCACCCTGGGCAAGGTTCATCCGTCCTTTTGGCGGATCATAATAATGATGAGGTTCTTTTCAGAAAAGACCGGGTTTGAGTTCACCCTCACCCACCTAATCCGATTATACCGACCTCAACTTTTCCGAGGTATGATCAAACTCTAACACCGAATGACCAAGTCCTTCTTTGCCAACAACGACGAAGACAAGGATCGAGGTTGGATGATCCGGTTCCTCCGGGTGAGGACCGTCGTTGTTATTCCCAAGGAGTTCCTGTCATTCCCCGAGAAATGGAACTTCGAACGTGAATGGAATTCTTTGCTTTAGCTTTTTCCACAATTTTTACTAGCTTCTCAGAATATTCCTTTCCCTTTTTCACAGTGGTCCCGTGGATGCCCAATGCGGTCCTCGACCTCGAGGACTGGGTTCGCAAACTAGCTGCTACTTCATCATATGACCAACGCAAGTAGAGGACTTGTCAAAGGGCAAGTGGGTAGCAAAACACCGCGGTTCGTGTTGCAATACTTCTTTCCTTATTAAGAATACCTTTCTTCCTATGACCTAATTCTTCTGTCGCAAGTATTGGTAAGTTCTCTAAGATGAGGTCGCCCTCTCTCGGGGAGGAAGTGGGACCTTCGACGTCAAAGACAAAGAGGGATAACAAGAGAAAAAGGTCCTCGAAGAGCGAGGACACCCAAAGCAAAGCAGAGCCTGCTCAGAGGCGCAAGAAGAGCGTCGTCATTAATGTGGATATTGACTCGGTCCACCAGTTCATGGACGGTGAAGACGACGAGGTGGAGGGTTTGACTTTGGTAGCACGAACCAGAAAATATTCCGAGGCTTTCAATCCCGTTGGGACCGAAGCCCCTAGCCTAGAATAAGGAACTTCAAAAGAAAAAAGGGATAAAGGCCATGTATCACCTTACGTGGTGACTGCTTCCCAAGCTTTTGGTAATACTCCAAAGGGAACGAGCTTCGAAGCTCCTCTGCCTGAATAGAGCGCCTCAGGTGATCTCCCTGAGGCCGTGGCAGCAGGTCACTCCCCATCGTTTCTGGCCTTCTCCGAGAATGCTATTAGGGATGCTCAGAACCTGAAGATACCCGAGTTAGGCGGAGTCCGGAGTGAAGACGACCCCTTCCAGGGTTGCTTTGCCGGGGTCGATGAAGCCGACCTAGTGGATGCAAGCTCAATCTTCGAGGAGGCTCAACATCTTTGCTCGATTGTAAGTTTTTAGTGGAATTTCAATTTCTCCAATTTCATACTTTCTTCTTTTTGTCTTAATCGGTCATTCCTTTCTTTTCTATAGGCTTTCAACAAATTTAAGACCGAACTGCGTCATTGTGAAGCCGAGTTGCGTAGATCTTCGAATGAGGAAGAACTAAAGCATCTTCGATCAGAGTTAACCAAAGCTCGTGAATACGAAGACGAGCTATAGAAGCAGGTAACCTCTGTTCTTAAAAAATGCAAGCTCCCTCTCTCGTATTCAGAGGCTAATACTTCAATGTCTCAGCTGCAGCAAAAGGTAGAGATGCTGAAGCGTCTTCGTGGTGAGGTCGATCAAGTCAACTCCGAGTACAATAAATGGAAGGCAAAGATGGACACCCTTACTATGGCTAAAAATGATGCACTGGCGAAAGTATCGGCCCTCGAGATTCAACTTTGGAATGCTCAAGAGAGCAATTCGGTTCAGGTTGGAAGAATAGCCGAGCTCGAGGCTATTCTTGCGAAGGTCGAGGCCGAAGTTGTGGAAGTCCGGGCCGAAGCCAGAGAAATACAAACCAAGGCCGACAGGACGGTGGCCATCTATTTGAAGGACGTTGTCGATGCTCAGATGGAGTTTAGAAGGGCTGCCGACCGGAAGAAACAAAGCAATGATTATGTCAGGTGCCGATCCCGGAGGGAGACTCTTGAAGAGGTCCATTCCAAGGTCTTCGATCTCTCCGAGGAGATAAAGCAAGCTAAGGAAAATGATCTTTATGCCAAATTTGTCCTTACCTCTGATGATGATGATGATGACGTTGAAGATGATGAAAAGGAGGAGGTTGACGAAGAGGCTACCCCCGGGGAAGAGGTTGGTCTCGAGGGAGTGACTGGTCCGGGGAAAGTCGTTAGCCCCGGGGGGGGAGGGGGGATGCCCCTTTGGTGTAGGTAGAAATTTTTCTATCTTTTTGTAATTTTTTGTTTTGTAGAACTTTTATGTAATACCTTTTGTATATATATAAAAAAGAAAGGAATGTCCTTGATCGTTTTTCTTAGCCTTTAATTTTTCTTCAAAGTTTGCTCGATTTTTTGTGCTATAACCTTTGATCTATTATTCAAATTCGGGGTAGAGTAAACCCTCAGGTTTTGTGTTTTGATCAATGATCGATAATAGGTTACCCCTTAAGGTTTGATCTTCGAGCCGATTTTTAAGTTGGTTCGACGTTAGCTCGGGGTGAAGGACTTTTAAGTCCGAACTAAATGAGGTCTCAAGCACAGTGTGCTTCCGTCTTTAACCCTTCAATTTAGTATTGATCCTTAGTCTCTTTTAGGTTGGCCCTTAGGCTCTTTTGGGTTATCTCTTAGGCTCTTTAAGTGGGGCCAATTCGGCCTCTAAAATGGCTATAATTTTTCCCTCTTTCTGGCTAAAGACTTGGTGAAAATTTTGGTATACCTTAGCATGTATCTTTTGTATTCTTATTCGTTCGATTTTTCGAAGGTTCGACTGATTGGAACCTCGTTTGTAACTCGATATGAAACAATAATTGAATACCTCTTGAGGTTTTTTCAAAAGATGATATTTTCGAAGCCTCCGCATTATTCGAGGGCTGATTTTATCAAAGCCCCTTATAATTTGCTTTTGTCAAGGGTAGCCTGATTTAACCGGTATTTTGAAGTATTTGAAGGCCTTTAGTTTATGGTGGAAGTCGGACGTCTCTGAGCTGCATTATTTTGGCCATAGCCTTTTCATATGACCGTAGTCTTTTTTATGGCTGAAGCCTTTTATACAGCTATAGCCTTTTCATATGACCGTAGTCTTTTATACGGCCGAAGCATTTTATACGGTCGTAGCCTTTAGTCCCCGAGTGTGATGACCATGGTCTTAATATCGAGGGGATGCCTCTTTAAGGTCTTATAAGTTTGAGTATTCGATGACTCGATGTGTTGACTGTCGATGACAGTCCCCGAGCAGTCGGATGCATTTGGGGTTTTGGCCCTAGGGTTGCTTCATATAGAAATATAAATGTGAAAATAGTAAACTTCTTTGAGGCACAAAGTGTTTTTATATAATAAGAATGCTTCTTCGAATAATTGATACGTGCATACATGTTTCGCCGTTGGGGGCTCGACTATTCTACATGGACACAGTTCATTTGACCGTTTGGCCCATTACATCGTTCTCCTATCGAGGCCCTTTAGACATGAATTGTTTTCTTCAAAAATGCAACCTCTGAGGGTGATTCCCCCCAGTATTCGAGGTTGATTGGAAAGAGCCCTGAATACTTGTTGAATCTTCCTTAGGTAGCATATAGGTGTTGCCTCGTTAAAAACCTTGTCGGTAAAACCCATTTGGGATAAAACCCGATCTAAGGGAAAAAGAGTGCAACGCATGCTTTACAACCCAAGGTCTTCGAGCTGAAGGGCGCTTCGATATCTTCAATCAAACACCTGTATGGAGTTAGTATAAAATATAAATGAAAAGGGGAGAAGGTCATACCTCAGCAATAACAGCGTTTGAGCAATGATATATTCCAATTGTATGGTAGTTGCTTGCCTTCCATAGTGCTAAGTTTATAGGATCCTTTTTCCATGAGTCCAAGGACACGGTACAATCCTTCCCAATTGGGGCCTAGTTTCCTTTCGTTTGGGTCTCCAGTATTGAGAGTGCCTTTCCTTAGAACTAAGTCCCCGACTCCGAAGTAGCGAAGGTTCGTCCTTCTGTTATAATATCTCTCGATCCATTTCTTTTGCGCGGCCAATCTAATGAATGAGGCCTCGCGTTTCTCATCTAGTAGCTCGAGAGAAGTGTTCATAGCTTTGTGGTTTGAATCCTCGATGGTATACTGAAACCTGACGCTAGGTTCCCCGACCTCGAATGGGATCAATGCTTCGGACCCCTACACCAAAGAAAATGGGGTTTCCCCCGTGCTTGACTTCGACGTCGTTCGATATGCCCATAGCACCTCGGGCAATACTTCTCTCCATTTCCCCCATTGCAGCATCTAGCCTTTTCTTTATGTTTTGAATGATGGTTTTGTTTGTGGTCTCGGCCTGACCATTTTCACTTGGATTATAAGGCGTTGATAGAATACTTTTGATTTTATGGTCCTCGAGGAATTTTTTCACTTTGTTGCAGATGAATTATTTCCCATTGTCACATACTATTTCGGCAGGTATCTCGAACCAACATACGATGTGGTCCATATGAAATCGATAACCTCTTTTTCTCTTATTTTCTCGAAGGCCTGTGCTTTTACCCATTTTGAGAAGTAGTCAGTCATAAGAAAAATAAATTTAGCTTTACCTAGCGCCGTTGGTAGGGGGTCGACGATGTCCATCCCCTATTTCATGAATTTCCACGGGGATAGGACCGAATGGAGTTGTTCACTGGGTTGATGGATCATCAGTGCAAATCTTTGGCATTTATCACACCTTCGAACGAACTCCTTTGTATCCTTTTCCATGTTATCCCAGTAATACCCCGCTCTAATCACCCTGCGAACCAAAGAGTCGGCACCAGAATAGTTCCCACAAGTGCCTTCGTGGATTTCTCGTAGCAGATAATCGGTATCCCCCAGTCCCAAGCACACTGCCAGTGGTCCGTCGAAGGTCCTTCTATATTATGTTCCATTTTCATCGAGTAAGAATTGAGTTGCTTTGGCTCGAAGTTCTCTCGACTCTTTTGGGTCCGAGGGGAGTTTCCCATGCTTCAAATATTCGACGTACTTATTCCTACAATCCCACGTCAAGCTTGTTGAATTAATTTCCGCATGGTCTTCTTCGATCACCAACCTCGATAATTTGACGGCAGTCCCCGGGACAATATCATCTTCTTCAACTGATAACCCTAGATTTGCAAGTGCATCTGCCTCACTATTCTGTTCTCGAGGTACATGGACCAATGTCCACTCTTTGAAGCGATGCAATGTCATTTGAAGCTTGTCTAAGTACCTTTGCATTCTGACTTCTCGAACCTCGAAGCTCCCGTTTACTTGGTTTACTACCAAAAGAGAGTCACACTTTTCCTCGATGACCTCTGCTCCCAGGCCCTTGGCTAGTTCGAAACCTGTAATCATGGCCTCATACCTGGCCTCATTGTTAGTCAATTAAGAAGTTTTGATAGATTGCCTAATGACACTGCCCGTAGGTGATTTAAAAGCGATGTTGAGCCCGGACTCTTTCACATTCGAGGCACCGTCTGTGAAGAGGGTCTATACCCCCGATGATGTACCCGTTTTTAGCAAGAGTTCTTTTTCTACGGGTACGAGGGCAGGCGTAAAATCAGCCACGAAGTGTGCCAAAATTTGAGACTTGATAGTCGTTCGGGGTTGATATTCGATATCATATCCTCAAAGTTCAATGTCCCATTTGTCCAATTAGCCCGATAATTCGGGCTTATGCAAAGATATTTCATAGTGGGTATGTAGTCAATACACATATTGGATGGCATTGAAAATATGATTTTAATTTCCTAGATGCGCTTATTAATGCAAGAGCTAATTTTTCTAAATGCGGGTACCTGGTTTCGGCATCTCATAGGGTCCGACTTACATAATAGAAGGGGAATTGTGTACCTTGTTCTTCTCGAACCAATACGCCACTAACCGCTACCTCAGACACGGATAAATACAAGTAGAGGAAGCAAGGGTGGGCTCGAGAGATACCATTTTAACTCTTCTAAAGCTTGTTGACATTCCTGAGTCCATACGAAGTTGTTCTACTTCTTGAGTAGGGAAAAGAAATGATGGCTCCGTCTGAAGACCTCGAGATAAATCGGCCAAAGGCAGATCCGTGTGGTAAGCCGTTGTACAGCTGTAAAATTATTTACGACGGTTATCTCCTCGATGGATTTAATTTTATCGGGGTTGATCTCGATCCCCCTGTTCGACACCATGAAACCCAAGAACTTTACCGAGCCGACTCCAAAAGTGCATTTCTCGGGGTTGAGCTTCATGTTGTACTTTCTTATGATATCGAACGTCGCCTGCAAATGAGTCAAATGGTCCTCTGCACGCAGGGACTTAACTAGCATGTCATCAATATAAACTTCCATAGATTTCCCTATCTGATGTTCGAACATCTTATTAACTAGGCGTTGATATGTAGCTCCTGCATTATTTAGCCTGAAGGGAATTACATTATAGCAATACGTACCATACTTCGTGATGAACGAAGTCTTTTCCTGGTCCTCCTGGTTCATTTGAATTTGATTGTACCCGGAGTAGGCATCGAAAAAGTAAGGATCTCGTGGCCGGCTGTAGCATCGATCAGTTGATCGATATTGGGCAGTGGGAAAGAAAATTTAGGGCATGCTTTGTTCAAATCTTTATAGTCTACACACATTCTAAGTTTGTTTCCCTTTTTAGGGACTACTACTACATTAGCTAGCCACTCGAAATATTTTACTTCCCTAATGGATCCTATTTTGAGAAGTTTGGTTACCTCGTCTTTGATGAATGTGTGCTTTACCTCGGACTGAGGCCTCCTATTTTGCATCACCAGTTTAAAGCTGGGATCAACACTTAGTCGATGAGTGGTTATCTCCGGTGGGATACCTTTCATATCTAATTGGGACCAAGCAAAGCAATCAATGTTATCGATAAGTAATTAAATAAGTTTTTCCCTGAGTTCGGGGGTGAGTCTCGTCCCCGGGTATACCTTTCGTTTCGGAAGATGCTCGATCAATATCACCTGCTCGAGTTCTTCGACCGTGGACTTCGTCGCATCTGATTCCTCAGGGGCGACGAAGGCTCAAGGGGTGAGGAAATCTTCTTCTTCATCCTCGACCACCTGTTAATCGATCACTTGTCACTCGGGATCAACCAAGGGTATGGGTTGTGATTGTTATTTGGCTACCTGTTTGTCCTTGACGCTCGACTTTTCCAATGTGGATGTCACGGATACTGGTGCCAAGTCATGTACTGCAAACATCTCCTTAGCTGCATTTTGCTCCCCATATACAATTTTCACGCCATCTTTTGTTGGGAATTTCATAATTTGATGAAGGGTCGATGGCACTACCCTCATGTTGTGGATCCACGTCCTTCCCAGCAAAGAATTATCCCTCATGTCACCTTCGATGACATGAAATTTTGTGTCATGTATGGTTCCGGCTACGTTTACTGGGAGGATGATTTCCCCCTTCGTTGTTTCACTCGCCATATTGAAGCCATTCCAGACTCAAGATGCTGGTATGATTTGTTCGAGCTGCTCCACGACCCTTGACCAGATTATATTTTCTGAACTACCTGGATCCACGAGAACACATTTAAATTGAACTTTATTTAAAAGGATAGAAATTACCAGTGCATCGTTGTGAAGCTAAGATAAGGCCTCGATGTCTTCCTCGCTGAATGTGAGAGTGTCCTCGGGCATGTAGTCCCGAGTCCGCTTCTCCCTTGTGATAGATACCTTGGTACATTTGAATATGGGTCCTTGTGGGACTTCGACTAAGCCGATGATCATGTGAATGACATGTTGGGGCTCTTCTGGTTCATTCTTCCTATTTGAGTCTCTTTCTCGGAAATGGTTCTTGGCCCGATCGTGGAGAAATTCCCGAAGGTGACCCTCGTTGAACAATCGGTCTACCTCCTCTCTAAGCTGCCTGCAATCCTCAGTCCTATGCCCATGAGTACCATGATACTTGCACATCAAGTTGGGGTTCCTCTGGGAAGGATCGGCCTGTAAGGGCTTGGGCCATCTAGTATCTCTAATTTTGCCAATGGTCGAGACGATACCTGAGGCATCGACGCTGAAGTTGTATTCTGATAATCGGGGTACCTCCATCGGTCCCGAGTGCCTATAAAACCCGGTCTTGCTCATGAGTCCCCGGGAGTTTTGACCTCGATATGCTCTTCGATCATTCCGAGGTAAGTTACGCCTCGAAGTGTTCCTTTGGTCTTCTATGTATGGCTGATATCTTTATTTATTCAACCTTGTCTCCATGCCTGCATCTCTCTATTCCTTTGTTGTCAATCCACTTGGATATACCGAGCCCGAGGGGGCTCCCAACTGGTCATCTTCGACCCTAATCTTTGACTGGTACCTGTTATGTACATCCGCCTAAGTCACGACGGGATACTCGATGAAGTTCTACTTCAGCTGCCTTGAAACTATCGAACTCCGTTCATTTAGCCCTTGAGTAAAAGCTTGTACATCCAGTCATCGGAGACTGGGGGTAACTCAATTCGTTCTAAATAGAAACGGGATATGAACTCCCTCAACATCTCATTCTCCATTTGCTTGATTTTGAATACAGTTGACTTCCTTGTTGCAACCTTTAGGGCACCAGCATGTGCCTTTACAAACGAATCTGCCAACATGGAAAATGAATCGATAGAGTTCGGGGGCAGGTTATGGTACCAAATCATCACACCCTTAGAGAGAGTTTCCCCAAACTTTTTTAACAAAACCGGCCCGATCTCATCGTCTTCCAAATCATTTCCTTTTATTCCACAAGTATAGGTGGTGATGTGCTCGTTGGGATCAGTGGTCTCGTTATATTTTGGGATGTCTGGCATCCAAAACTTCTTTGGAATGGGCTTCGGGGCCGCACTCGGGGGAAATGGTTTTGAACAAACTTTTTTGAATCCAGCCCTTTCAAAACCGGAGGTGCTCTCGGTATCTGGTCGACCCTCGAGTTGTAGGTTTCCACCTTCTTATCCTTTTCCTCAATCCTTTTTCTCCCGACTCGATCCTTTTTTTGAGTTCCTCGATCATTCTCATGACGGTGGGATCAGTTCCCGACCCATTGTTGCTTGATCTCTCCGGGGTTGGCTCAACACGATGAGCAGTTTCTGGTCTTGCCACGCTCGGAATCTTTTGCTGACTTTGCAACTGAGCGATAGCAACTTGTTGTGCTTGCAACATTTCAAAAATCACTTGCAGACTAACTTCTCTTTCTCCTCGAGCTTTTGTCCTTTGGGCGTCAGGATGGTCCCCTCCGCGTACACTTCCTTCAATATCAGTGTCCACGACGTTCAAAGCAATGTGTGAACCCACATCGACTGGGTTAGGGGCTGGTGCTACCCCAGGGTTAAGCGGTGGCACACCAGTCCCTGACGCTGTAGCATTGTTTTCTCCATGGAATCTGAGACTGTCGTTTCCATGCACTGTTGCGTTTGCTGAGTTAGACATATTTTAGCCTGAAATCAAAGAATCTTTGACAAGAAAAAGTGTGAGGAATAACGTGTGTTATCAGAAAACTAGCACTAAAATAATCACTATTATATTTAGCCCTATGGTGGGCGCCAAACTGTTTACCTCGAAAAACTGCGAGTAATAGTTAAATTTGATTTGTGGTTTTAAAGATACGTGATCTATTTCAATACTAGTGAATAAACAAGTAATATTTAGTATAAGTAAGAAGAATTGATGAACCAAAATAGTGTTGTTAGAGCAATAGGGACCTCGAGCTCGATATTCTCGGGGGCCTCGAAGTAGGTTAAGAGCAATAAAGTATGAACAATAAAGTAAGAGCAATAAAGCTAAAGAACAATTATGGGCAACAGTAAACGAGAAAAGCAAGGTAGAATATTCTTTTGCAGTGAATGATATCCTCCTTACAAATGATTGGGGTCCCCTTTATATAGGAGGGAAAAACATTAATATGGTACATTTCTAAATATGGTAAAGAATTTTATTGGTACAATGATATAATAACCTAGTACAGATTTGTCGTAACTCGTACAAATCTTATCCCAAAATTCATGCCTAGATCTTTGTGCCTTTGATAAATTCCTGTTCTTTCTTGAGTGTCATCAAAATGGTGTTTCCTCGAGGCAGACCATGCAGGGTCTTCGATTTTCTTCCCCGAGGTGCGCACGTCCCAGCCATGCTTGATTCTTGCTTTGAGTTTCTCAAACTTGAGCTCGGGGTATAATTAAGTCCTTGAAATTGAGCGTTCTGATTTCGACCGTATACATATAGTTATATTGTCCATATGTGTATATATATATATATAGCCACGTTATATTGGAGCTCTCCTAAAGCATACGAGTGTTTATGAATTCTTCTTCTTGATGTGAAATTAGTGTAAGGCTAAGAGCTATGTATATTTTGTGAAAAGAAGTGTAAGGTTTAACAAACAAGACCGATTATGTTACAACTTAAATAATTGCTAACATTCTACCTTTGCAATTATCAATAAGGTTACAAATATAAACTAAAGAGTAAATTAAATTGCTAATGGATCACCAACAAGGGTTGTGGTGGAGTGCTCAGTACTCCTTTATCATTAACCAGAGGTCTCGGGTTCGAGTCCCTGGATATGGAGTCGCCTTTATTAGGGAGCGCATTACCCCCCAATGTGGGAATTCCCGGTGCGAATCCGGATTTAGTTTCATTAACAGCATTTAACCAACCCGGCAACCAGATGCTTCGACCCGCATTGAATGCTGGACCACTCGTTGAAGATAAAAGTACCCCAATGTGGGTACCGGACACCGTGTGGGAAACCAAAAAAAAAAAAATTGCTAATGGATCGTGACATGAAGAAACTATTGAAATTCAATTGAAACAAAATTTCCGGTCTTGATTTAGTCTATTTATATTACTTCAATGTTATTCATATTATCTTGATTTAGATGGATGATTAGCTAAGTTGTAAGAAAAACAATTGTGGGAATTATTTGTTCCTAGGCAAACGGGCCTGAGCAGTAGATGATTGATTATAGCGACTACAGGGCCTAAAAGAGGAGCCCTCTTCCATCGCCCGTCCCCTTATAATGGCATCAGTCCCTATTTGGGCCTTTAAGGTCACTAGGCAAAGTCAAAAGCAGAGGTTTAAAGACCTAATGATTCCATGCATAGGCCCACATACAAACCCCTTTTTGAGTTGGGCAATAATTCCAGTTCGTCCAGAACTTGCAAGTGATTAACATTATCTTTTTTACAAAATCAACCATTTGACAATTAATCCAATAATTTATCACAAATCTCATACGAATGGATACATTTTTGTAAACATAGTGAATAAATTAACACATTACAGTTGAACAAACTATATATCACAATAGTAGCCATTCTGGCTATTAAATTTAACTTGCAGGGCCTAACCACTTATTCTCTTTATGAGATAGCCACCCTTGGCTTTGTTTACCCGTAGCCGTATATCATATTTGTAAAATATCCTTGAGACCACCCTCACAAGCCTAGACATTTAAATATAAGTTTAGGGAGGCTAAATCACATATAAAGGAAAGGACGTGAGGTTTAGTGGTGCTTATCAAAAAGGAAAATGACCAACTTTAAGTGGGATGTTTGGATATAACCAACTTATGGTCAGAATTTCTAAGTAAATATCCAGCTCTTGTCTCAGCTATTAAAGGGTTCTTTGATTTTAAAGAAAAACCCTCGAACTCAGCTGTTGAGAATGCGTGAAAGCGAGGTAAAGAGGTCTTTATATAAATTAGGGTTCCCCCCCCCCCCCCCCCCCCCCCTCCCCCCCCCCTAATTCCACCCCTCTCTTAAATTTTAGCTTAAAGGACCCTAAGACCCCAATCGTATGTAAACAACCTGCATTCCCCGCTCTTAATTTCCCTCCCTTCCTTTAGCTTAAGGAATCCTAGGTGTGTTAGGTTCCTTCCTAGCAATTCTTCTTCTTCTTTTTTTAAACATTTTTATTTATGCCCCTAAAACCCCAAGACTTATTTTATTTTAGCTCAAGGTCTTACCTATTTTAAGTCATTATTAAGTTTGAAAGAAGTTGGGAATTAGGCTTAGCCCGATTAACCTCTTGGAGGTCCAGTAAGTCATACCAAGCCCAACAAGTATTTTGGGACCAACTTATCAGGCAACCTCCCCCATTCCCCTGAATTGAAAGCCTAATCCACAAAGGAATTTTTATATTTCTGTGTCATATAATAAACTATATTACCCTCGATGTTTAATGTTTGATATAATTACATTTAGTATACCTAGTTACCAATTATATACCATTAGGGGTTTTAACCGTACATTAATAGTACCGTATATTCCTCCTAAATTAATGGTACCGTATATTCCTCCAAATCTCACTCCCCCCACATTTCCCTCTCCCAAACCCACACCCTCGCCCACGTATCACCCCACACCCACATTTCTTTCCCATTATTTCCTCTGCAAAAACCAGAGAAACATATGTAACCCCCACCATTAACGTCCATTTTCAAGTTTTTTCTTCTACAACCAGTCAAAATTGAAGTCTATTCTTCAAAGTTTATACACCCATTTACCTTCAGCTTCAAATTTTCTTAATGAAGAAGAACAAACCTTCAAAGCACAACCCTAAAAAAGCTAGAGAAGCTGTTATACCTTCTTTCGATTTGAGTGTATTATCACAACATTCACCGAAAAATCATGGGAAATCTGCTCATGCAAGTGAAGATAAGAAGCATAGTCTTTCACCTCGTCAAATTAGGACTGAAGCTAGAACTAAACAAAAACATGATTTTGATGCTGGAGAATCTTCGAGGCAAATCAAACCAGCGAAAAGGAAAGGAAAAGAAATAGTCGATGATGATTTTGTAGAAGACGTACCTATCATTAAACCTGGAAAGAAAGCTAAAGTGTCTCCTAGTTCAAAAACTCCAAAAAAGAAGAAAAATTCAAAAAAAAAAAACTACTGTTAAATCTCCTAAAAATGTTCAAAAACAGTCATTGTTGAAGGTAAGATTTTATTTATTTCTACACTGGTTATTTCGTTTCTTTTAGTTCTTAAAAATCTACATATTCTGTAGTTTTCTACTTTGTAGATTATTTGTCTTTATTTTGAAGATTAATTGTAGGTTACTGATATGTTAAAATTGTAGATATTCTATGGTTTTCTACTTTGTAGATTATTTGTCTTCATTTTGAAGATTAATTGTAGGTTACTGATATGTAAAAATTGTAGATATATTGTAGATTTTTGTAGTAATTTTGTAGATTAATTGCAAATGTATCTATGTTTTTTAAGAACTGTATTAATGAGAGATTGTTTATATTTTTTGTGCAGAATGAATATTTTTTTGCACCTCATAATGTTGATTATGGGGTGCTTAGATTTCAGACATTATGTGACCCTAGTGTTCCTAGCCAAATTAAAGAGGTATTGTCTCCAAATGGTTTAAAACTATTCAAAAGACATGCTTTGGTTATTTACTGTCATTTCCCAATTTATGTATGCAAAACCAAACTAATCATCTTCTTATGAAGTATGAATTGAATTCATCCAATGCTTCCTATTTTTCGACTGAGATAAAGGGTCAAAGGTTAAATTTTGGATTGAGAGAGTTTGCGTTATTAACTGGTCTTAGATGTCATACCGAGGTGACAGACTTTGGTTACACTACGAAATATGACAGTAAGATAATGAAGAGTTACTTTCCAAACAAGGTAAAAGTGGAGAAGACATACCTAAAACAGATCGTAACCAACAAAACCTAGGTAAATGATGAGGATGCAGTAAAGTTATGTATTATATATCTCATAGAATTCTTCATTTGTCCTTCAGAGGAAGACCATATTGGGTTGGTAGATCATTTTAGGTTTTATTTGGTGGACTCCGGACAGTATGAGACATACCCCTGGGGTATTGAGTCTTACAGACAGTTGATTGAATCAGTTAGGCACAGGCTAAATCCTTTCGTTCATTCTTATATCATTCGAGGATTCCCACTAGCCATGCAAGTATGATTGTATGAGTGTTGATCTACCGTAAACACTGATATAGCTACAAGGATTGCTAATTCAATCCCTCGCATACTTAACTGGTCAGCTAGTAAGGGTCAAATTTGGTTAGCTGCAATTGAAGATAGAATGATCAAGCCTGAATGGATCAAGGTAAATGGTTTTTATTTATGATTATACAATTTACGTACAAAATATCTACAATTTGTCTACATATTCTGCCTTAATCAAGCTAATTTGTTTTTTTCTTATTCATTTTACCAACATAAATGAATCACCTGAAGAGCTTTCAGTGATGTCTTTGCCTGATAAAGTTGAGTACAAAATTAAAGAGGTTGAACATATTTCTGAGGATCCCAAAGTTGATGTTCCTCCATTGGAACCCAAAGAATCAATTGGAAAAGAGGAAAAGAAGTCTATTTTTTAAAAGATTAGAAAATTAAAAAGAGGTCTTGAGAAGGTAACATGTATTCCTAAACAGCATTGTGATGTATACATAATAGTGCATCTGTTCTTTAATGTATGTATAACAGTTATTCTGAAGTTAAGTCTGTATATTTTTTAATATGTAGGTCGATGAAAAGCTTGCAGATTTTAGGAAAGATGTCTTTGAAGAACTAGGTAGCCTTCAAGTGCTAATAAATGAGTCAGTCAAGACAGTTTTGCAGGTCATAAACAGTCGAAATGATAATGTTGATGCAAAGGTAATAATTGAATTTTATTCATATAACAAAACTATTTATGCCACATCTAAAATATATATCCTAACTAATATAAAACTTTCAGTTTGCTAGGAGCACAACCAAAACTTCTGACCAACAAAAAGATAAGAACAATCAACAATATCAGTTCACTAGTGGAGAACCAGTGCATGCAAGTACCAGCAAAACAGGTATCTACAAAATAACTCCACTTTATCTACAAATTATCTACAGGTTATCTTCAAACTATCTACAATTTATCTACAAAATATGTACAATATATTTACATTATATATACAAAATATATACAATTAAATACAACATATTTACACAGCTCTACAAATTTATGTAGATCTTATAACACACCTACATATCCAGTATGATTAAACATTCAAATGAAAAAACAGAACATGTTGAAGGTGAAATTGGTGAAGAAAATCATCCAGCACGTGTTGATTTATATACCCATTTTGAAGGTGTAGTTGATGAAGAAGATGCAGGTATGAAATTGTATTCAGAGATATTTGCTTTATGTTTCAATATTTTTACCATTCTATTAAGCTAGATATACATGGTGTTACAGTGAGGGAAGATATGTATGCACAATCTCCAATTCACGGAGTCACAGTAGCAGCTCAAAGAGAACAGCAGAATGAGGAAGATGTCAATGTAGGTGAAGAGGCATAGTATGTGAATGTAGGTGATTCAGAAGACTCCAGTGGTAAGAAGAAGGAGGTTACACTTGATGATTTCGAGCTGCCTGATAACCTCTCCCAGTTGGTTAAGTTCGGTGAGCCTATACAAGATGAAACAACACTTGTGCATCAAGGTAGAACAAGGCAGCCTGGAAAGCATGCCCAATCACCATTTCTCCCTTTATACAGTTCTGGTGGCAGCACCTCAGTTGGACCTCAAATTTTTTGCCTCAAGCACCCATTTATTAGTGTTATTGGTCAAGATATAGATCCTGAGTTGTTGGATCAATTCAACAAGTGGTTATACCACGGTACCGACACAGGTTCAAAGAGGTTAGTTTACACAATTTGACACTTTGATTCCAGTATTCATCTTTTACATATCCACTTCATTCAATTGTTTATATAGGAGGAAGGCTCCGTATTCTATAAAGGACAACCAAATTAAGCCATGATTTGATCTTGGAGGGGAAAAGGTTGACAAGAAGGAGTGGTTCTTTTCCTTGGCACACCCCGGACAAGTCCTCAATGACTCGGTAAGATTCAATGTATTCAATTTGTAGATATTTTGTAGATTATTTGTAGATTATTTGTATTCTGAATGTAGATGATTTATTTTCTGTTTGTAAAATAATTGTAGTTATTTTGTAGTTTTGTGTAGATTATTTGAAGATAACTTGTAGAATAAATGCAATCTATTTTTGTTGCAACACATTGATGTTATAATGTATTACTTGAGGAAAAGAGAAAAGTATGGCCCTCACAACAAGACTAGGTTTACTACCACTAATTGTATGTTCAAGACTAGGATTGAACAAACTTATGATAAGTTCCAAAATTCACCTCAAGAAAAGAAGTTTGATGTTGTCAAACCCCAGGACGTCGTAGAAGAATACATATTGGGGTATAGATTACTCACAAATGTTGCACGGGATCAAGTTGATTATGTCATCATGCCCGTCAACATTGTATAAAAATTCCACTGGGTGTTGGTTGTTTTTGACATTGCAGAAAGGCAACTTTATGCGTATGATTCCATGGTTTCTTCACGCAATCACCCTATTGTTGAATCTTGTGTCGAAAAGTTTTCTGTTATTATCCCTCTGTATTTGTCATGCACCGGTTTTTATGGGAAGCGTAAAGACATCAACTTCAAGAATACAAAGGCATACATTGAGAAAGCTGTTACCGACCCTCTTAACATTTAGTGGATCGTCGGAGAGATACCACAGCAAAAAGAAGGATCACTGTAACAAAAATATTCTTTCTTTCTATCTATTTAACCCATTTTTTAATTGTTTGGTAAATATTAATTTTTTTTTATTTTTGCAGCGACTGTGGTGTATTTGTTGCTGCCTTTTCAGAGTATGTTAGTCTTGGAGACTTATCAATTCCGGCAGAAGACCTTTCTGATATTGACCAACATCATAGACGCTATGGAGTGCTACTGTGGGACTATGCTAGAAAGAAGCAGGAGTATGGGGCAATTAGTGAAAGTGAGGTGACAGGTAGATTGGCAAGGAGAAAAGGTGCACCAGCATTGAATGAGAAAACACGAGTGCAGAGGAAGAAGAAGTAGTTGTAATTTTTTGTATGAAAAATGTAGTAAAATTGTTTAGTTGATGCTAGTTTAGAAGAAAGATGGTAGACAAGTTTATGAACAATATTGTTGTGCTTTAATTGTAGCAGACTTGCTCTACAATTATAGTAGCCTTTGTTTTTTTTTCTTATCCAGTTTAGTAGTTCAAATGGAAACATTCTGTTGGTTTTATATTCACATGTTGAATGTAAACAGTAATTGATCTTCATTAATTTAGCATATAAATCCTTTCCAACTGACTTTTTATCTAGTTATTCTGTCAACTCAAAAATATGTAGTTACTTTGTTGTTTTTATGTTGATAAAGTGTAAAAAACCAGTAACAATACATTTTGTTGATTTTATATTCAATTTGTTGAATGTAAACAATACATGATCTACATTATTTTAGCATATAACTCCTTTCCAACTGAATTATAATCTAGTTATTATGTCAGCTCCAACTATTGTAGTTTTTTTGTAGTTGAATTTGTAGATAATTTGTAGAACATAATTAACAATATGTTTTGTTGATTTTATATTCATTTGTTGAATGTAATCAGTACTT
Source organism: Nicotiana undulata (assembly GCA_005239495.1). NCBI lineage: Eukaryota > Viridiplantae > Streptophyta > Magnoliopsida > Solanales > Solanaceae > Nicotiana > Nicotiana undulata. The sequence continues at coordinate 19,172 of ML296360.1, forward strand.
TATTTACATTATTTTAGTATATAACTCCTTTCCAACTGATTTATAATCTAGTTATTCTGTCAATTCCAGTTATTGTAATTTTTTTGTAGTTGTATTGTAGATAAATTACAAAAAATCATAAACAACTATGTAAAGGATACTAGAGATAGTATAAAAGTGGTAGATTATATATATAGAAACCATTCATAAATAAATCAATCTATGAAAGTATTAACTCAATACAAAAGAATATTTTAACAAAAAAAATCCAAACTAACTACATTAAGATCTTCAAAAACCTCAACAATTACACATCAAATTCTGTTATCCTGATCTCATCAACAATTTTTATGAAAATTCTGTTAACTACATAAAAATTTACTTCTTTTTGGGTGCATTCTTGCAAGATCTTTTGTTATGCCCTTCTCCTCTGCAATTGCCACATGAAACCTTGTACTTCTTTGAATTTATTTCATCATACGTTTTGTATCTTGGTCTTCCTAGCTGTCTTTTTCCTCCTGTAGGTGGATTTACTACTTCTTCAGATATGTGTTGTGGCACATTCCATTTACTTTCATCAGGCAAGGGATTTACTGGTATTTCATAAGTACGCAATAGGCTCTCCTTTGTGTAAAACGACGAGCAATAGTTTTCATAAGACTCATTCATGTGCCTTAAAGTAGCCAAAGCATGCGCACAAGGAAGTTCATCAAGCTGGAATTGCCCACAACTACATCTCTTGTTTCAAGACAAATAATGTACCGCTTCACACCATTTATCACAGTATGGATATGATCTGTTGAAGCCCTCACCTATTATTAAATTACAAACAGAAAATAAAATATCTACAATCTGAATAGTAATTATCTACAAAATATCTACAAATTATCTACAAATATCTACAAAATATCTGCAAATTATCTACAAAATATCTACAAACTGGATACATTGAATTTTAATATTTTATTTTTATGGAATAAATAAACAGATCTTACCCTAAGCTTCTGCGACAATGTTCTATTGTTCTCCAATTCTTTGTTGAATTTTGTCCCAAGGTATGTGAAGGTTCCCTTTGCTTTCAATAACTTTTCATTAGTCCACCGTTCAAGAAGAGTCCTCATATACTCTACTAGTTCTACTATCGGCAACTCTCTTGCATCTTTTGTTACAGCATTCAACGGCTCAGCAATGTTTGATGTCATAGTCCAAGTTCTGTTCACCGTAGCATGTGCTCGTGACCATCTATGATAGCCAATATCATATAAGTATGATTTAACACGCGAGTCTATCTCTTCAATAATTGACATCCTTTCATTAAATTCATTAAGAGTGTTTGATCGTGTCGTTGCAAAGTACAATTCGCTTAACTTTAGATGACCCTTCTTGAACTTTGCCCTTATATTTGTCCAAATATGCCACATGCAAAAATAATGTGGCATGCCGGGATAAACAATGAATGTTGCCTTCATGATACTCTCATTCCGATCTGAGACAACACACATATTTGATTTTTCACCATATGCATGTTTGAATTGCTCAAAAAACCACTTCCACGATGCGTCGTTTTCTAAATCAACAACAACATGTGCCAATGGTAATATTGTACCTACATTATGTGTCAAAAAATAATTAACTGGCAGCTTGGAAAATGCATAGAGAGATATATACATACAAACTATAATATATCTACAAAATATCTACAACTTATATACACAAAATAGTATATTTACAATATATCTACAATATATCTACAAAAGTTCTACATTTTTACCTGCTGCATCCATTGTACTAGCTGTTAGCATTATTCCCCTGTATGCTGACTTTTAGAAGGTTCCATCAACTACTACTACTGGCCTACAATATTCCCAGCCACTGATTAACGTACAAATCGCAACAAATGCATATAAGAAGCAGTCATCTGCTGTCTTCTTCAATTTAACTACAGATCCGGGATAAGTCTTCTCCAGTATATAAAAATAACTTGGCAATTTGTTGTAGGAGTCAGCAGGATGACCTCTCAAAAACTCTAAAGCCTTTTCCTTTGCTCTCCAAGCTTGCATGTAGGTTAGGTTCACGCTGTGTTCAGACAACATGTCAGTTTGTATGTCTTTTGGTGTGTAAATTATTTTAGGATCAGAATATTTTGGAATAACCATGCTACCAACTACCATGGCAGTAGGTTTGCGTTGTATGAATGTATTGTCTATCAAAGAGCATGTGTGCTGGATGTTGAATGTTCTCACCTTGAACATTGCAGAATCATTTATGCTAGTTGCCTTGAAGTGCCATGTACAATTTTTACCAACACATATCAGCCAGTAGCTACAAAATAAATACAATTTAAACACTGGTTTAAAACGTAGATTTAAAAAAAGAGAGATTGTTTTAGTATAATAGATCACATTCTACATTTTATATACAAAATAACTAAAATATATATACAATACTGATAAACATTATCAGTAGAAAAACTGAAGAAGTAACAAATTACAAATAAACTACAAAAATAAAAAAAAATGATCTTTGACCATTCATATGTTCATACATTCTAGCACTAGATCTTTTCACCTTGAATTGGAACTTGTGCATGACATAATACTTCATTACAGTTGCAATTGTTTGCTTGTCTTGGTATACTTGTCCTACTTCAATAACACTTGGTGTACTTTATGTTATTATTATACTTTCATATTCCTCTATAACGGGAGATGTTGACATATCAATTAACTTTAGTGTTCCTGATGAACCTGCAAGAAAATAAAGATAAATACCGTTATGGATAGTTTTGTAGAAATTTTGTAGTTAAATTGTAGAAAGATTAGAATTCTGTATTTCATATTGAGATTCATATGATATGTAGTTTTATTGTAGAATAAATGTAAAATTTTTGTAGATATTGTGAAAAATCAATACTGAAATACATGAGGTCTCTGCCATGTAGTTTATATGTAGATAAATTGTAGATGAATTGTAAGGAAGTGATATACAACGAGAATTTGATAGAAAAAGTAATAGCACAGACCTGCAACTGTGTTTTCATTGGTAATACTCAATTCCATATTGAAATCGCGAACTGTTATACATAGCGGATATGATCCTAAGTTTTTATTTTTCTTTTTCGTCTCCATGTATACACTAACACCCATATCGTTCCTAATTTCCATTGGAGGACAATGCTCGTTGACAATGTATTTAATTTCTATAATTTTTTCGGATGTATCGATCATTAATTGTTGTGCTATTGTAGAAATCAATACACTATAACTCGCATCCTCATCGACTACAATTCCATCGACCTGAAATTCTTTATATCTTCCATAACTATTCCAATTCCCATTCAGTTGTAGCATAATTGAGATTTTCGGCATAATTGCGTTTGTTGCTGAAGAATTGTAGAAGATTTAGTCGGTTTTGATTTGTGAAATCAGAAAAAATGTTGAAACAGAGTGTATCGCAAAAACAGAGTGGTAAAATTTGAATAGAAACAACCGATAATTAATACTGCGTGAATTGCGTTTGAAAATAACTGAAAGAATCTTTAATTTCCCAAATTTCGCGCGCCTAAATAAAGAAGCCTAAAACTACAATGATTCTGTTTTAATGAATTGTCTATATTTTGTAGAAATACTATTAGTATGGCGGATAATATACAAACTATAAAAATATTTGGTAATATAGTTTCCTATATGGTATAGGAACGAAAATTTCCTATCCGCAAATTATACTCTTAGAACTAAGGTCAAACACCAATTAGCTAATAATATCTATTAATCACCAGAAAGTAATAAACAAACAAGCTTAAATAACAAGAAACTAATTACATGTAGTTAATTATTAACTGAACTAAAATAAATCAAGCTAGAATCAGACGGAGCCTAATTGATGAAGTTACACTAACTTGCAGTCAATTGGTACAAAAAGAAAGATCGATAGGAAGAAAGGGTATTAGGAGTCTGACAAGTGATAATGGCTACTGAGAGCCACAAAAATAATGAGGAAAGACGGAATTGAGGTTGTATAAGGGAGTTGGGCAACTTGGACGCCGTGAAATAACTTAAAACTACCATCAATCGGTACATCTTTGAGAGACCCACCCATTGATGCAAGTCTGAAAGGAAGCGGGGGGTAATTTAGAAATGAGGATAAAAGCTAGAGTTTATAATTTCGGGGTTCTACTTGGGTGAGATTTGTTCAAAATCGAAGGGAGATCATTGGAGATTAGGGTATAAGAAATGAAAAGGGGAAGAATGGTGATAGCTGGAGGTTATTTTTCAATCACTGATTGGCAGACGCAATTTTTTGGCTGGTGGAGAAATGGCGTATGGATTTCAAAGATTGGATTTTTAATTCTCTCTTTTGTTAAAAGGGGCTTAGGGTGAACCGATATAGTTTTGCCTGAAGTTACGTCGTTTGTATCGAATCGGATTAAGGTATTTTTTTAATTAATCCGCTAGGCAGGGCCTATGGCTAATTTTTATTAATAATAAAGAATAATAAAATAAGGAAGTATGTTGTCCTACTATAAGTAGGACTGAGATATGAGTCTAATAATTACGCATATTATCAATATTGAGTATGTGATACCCATTTTTGATATTACATCTTGCTAATCTAATTTCAATGAAATGTTATAAAAACTAGCCCAAAATTAACGGACTGTGTCCCATGAAGCCCATATTTCCATATGAATGCCAATGTAAAATGTATTGCCCATATCCATTGATAGCACAAATAGCACATTTTGTTTAAAATCCTATATCTGCACTTGTAGCCTTTTTCCATTGCATCACCCTTCCTATTGCGTTGTTCACCAAAATAGCCCCTTATTTCTTGTAATGTTGCTACTGCCCTCATGCATTTTCTATATTTTTCATCTTGCTGCTGTTGTACTTGTAATTCCATTGATGTATCCTTCCACTTTTCAAGACTACTCTCCCAGTATATGTTGCATAATCTCCTCGTGAAATAGCAGTGTCATTTTGAAATTGTATCTCTGGCCATCTGCTGCTTCTACAAGTTGATTTTGCTCGATTTGCTGCCAATTTTGTATCCATATCAGCTAAGTCCCTTTCATCATGACAGTACCAGTTATACACGTAAATCATGTACATGATAACCATTCCTGTCCAAAGCTTTCTTATGTTACACCTTTCTTTCCTCGTGTTGCTATTCTTCTGTCTTGAAAAGTTTAGGCTGCTGAATTGTTGTGCCATCCTCTTCCTTTGTTGTATTTTCATGTACCCCCATTTTGAGTAGTGATAGTAGCTGGTCATCTGACCTTATTTTCCTATTCCCAATATGCAGCTGCATGGCCTCTTTTTGTGTCTAGCCCTTGTGTTTTTTGTATGATCCATTTCCTGGCCTCTTCTCTGAAAATTAGACTTGATAAACAACATAGAAGTACTGATTTCCATGTGTTCATTTCCTCTAACAAATTGGCCTTATGATCCTGAGCATGTAAGCTGCCCCTTCCTATGATAGCTACTATGCTTGTGCTTAACCATGACTTCCCTTTAATGGGTTGAGTACATAGTACTAATACCACCATTTGAAGAGTCATCAATGGATAAGGCATAGTCACAGTAATGTCACCTGCAAAAAAGAAAATTTGGTTAGTAAAAAAATTCACTCCCATGTTCTCCTCCCTAAGGATTTGAACATGGGAAATGACTTTGTGTTTCTCCACCAAGCATGAGTTTTCTGTTCTGAATGGTGACAGCTTTCCTGTGTGTTTCCATTCCTCATTCCACTTCCAACGATTACTTAGGTTCCTTCCATATTCATATGCTACTTCCTTTGCCTGGCTCCCTGAATCCCACATACTCACCCTTCATTCTCCTATGTATCCAATCCTATATTGCTCAATTCGATTATATATTCTGGGCAAATTCCCATTTTCCTTTTTCTGAACTTTCACATTGCATATCACCCACTCCTTATTGTTGGTAGTTACCCTCTCTTTGTTTATAGTATCAGTTTCATAATGTTCATTTCTCTTAAACATTCTGGGCATTTCTAATTTATTCTCCTGTGGTTGAGCTTTTTCATTGCATATCTTCCCCCTCATACTGTTGATCTGCTCTTCTCCTACCCAGAATTTACCCCTCCTTGCCTTCATGTCATTTCCTAGCTTTAACGTCCATCCAGTAGAATGAGTGCATCGCACTAATACCACCACTTGTACTTCCATCAAAGCATAGGACAAAGACCTAATGATATTACCTGCAAAACAAAAAACTGTGTTAGGAATAAAAAGCATCACCATGCCCTCCTCCCTTAGGTCTTCAGCATGGTAATAAACTGATCGATCTCTAGACTTCCACTCTGCCTTGATGCCTTTATCACTCATAAGTTTCGTGCCACTTTCACTCTTAGATACGAGCATTGCAATTTATCTTCATTAACAATCCTTCTACTTTGTACATCAAGCTGCCCAAACTCATAACATTCTATAGTTCCAACATCAAGAGCATGGTTCGCCAAATGATCCGCCAACTTTTTTCCCTCCCTAAATATATGAGACACCTTAATGTTAAACTCTTCCATTAAATTCATGATTTCCTCCACCTGTTCTATGATTCCCCAAGGAGGTTTCCAGTTTCCCTCTATGCTATTTTTGAGGTGTAATGAATCAGTTTGAAGCCAAATATGAGAGTAGTTCTGAGTTTTGCAAAACCTCAGAGCTTCTAATATTGCTACTGCCTCAGCCTCAGCCTCAGTGTTGGTTCCTTAAACTATCTCCAGTCCAAAAGCATACATCAGGTCACCACCTTCATCCCTTACACAATAACCCATCGAGCTTCTTCCTGGATTTCCCCTGGACACACCATCAGTATTTACCTTTAACCACCCCTCTATTGGAAACTCCCAGATTACTCTATCCACCTTCAACCTTGGCATGTAATTCTCTAACATTGATAGTAGTTCATTCCATCTGTGAGGAGCGTTAATGCCTGGCTTTCTTATTCAAACTAAAGATTGTAAGGCCGTTGAAACTTGATATATTACTCTTCTCACAGATACAATTTCCCCATATTTTAGACTACTTCTTCTTTTCCATAACTCCCAAACAATATATGAGGGTAATGCCTGCATTATCGGTTTTATTCTTGGTATAACTGGTGTTGTCCAGTATCTCGTAATAGACTGATGCAAATTTAAACCTTCTACGCTTATACCTGCTCTTCCGAAGAAGTATTTCCACACAGTAGTAGCAGCTCTTGATGTGTAGAAAAGTTGTACTAGTGTCTCTTCTTTGGGTTCTGCACAACACCAACACCTCGATGGCATGAGGTATCCCAGCCTTCTCATAAAATCATCAAAGGGTAGTTTTGCTTTCCATACATTCCACATGAAAAAGGCTATCTTGAACGGGAGCCCTTTCACCCAGATTTTCTTGTATGCTTCTTTAGGGTCATCGCTTCTCCTTAGGTAGTCCCATGCTGTTTTCACAGTGAAATGACCTTTGGTTTCCAACATCCAAAAGGGAGAATCCAGTACATTAGATTGCATTGGAGGATTTATTTTATCAACTATATGCATAACCAACTCCTCTGGCAGAAGCTCCACCAATCTATTTATATTCCAAGAACCATGTTTCACCACTTCGAATACATTCTGGACACTCTCATCTATCACAAAATTCTGTGGGACTAGGAAATAAAGAGCTCCCAATCCGGTCCAGTTGTCGAACCAAAATAAGGCAGAACCCATTCTTGGTTTCCAGATGATTTGGTGTTCTATAATATCCCTACATTTCAACATTTTTCTCCACACATGAGAACCGTTTCTCCATGGAACTACAACTGCATTGAGCTTTTTGCAATATTTTTGACTTACAAAAGAGCTCCACAAACTTAGTTTAGTTCTAAAATTCCACCAAAGTTTGCAAAAGAGCGCTTTAGAGACGTCATAAAGTGATCTAAAACCAACCCCTCCCTCTTCATAAGGCATACATAAATTATTCCAAGACGCCCAATACCTAGTATTACCACCTACAGAGATGCTCCAGAAAAACTGGGCAAAAATCTTATGAAGCTTATTTATTACATACTTGGGGGGATTTACAACTGATAGTAGATGGATAGGCATACTTTGGAGGAAATTTGATATCAAAACTGCTCTACCTCCCATCGATAAAAGTTTACCTTTCCAAGCTTGTAGCTTATCCAAAACCTTTGTGATCAATCCTTGATAATAGTCTATCCTCATTCTCGCATAAAAAATGGGACAACCAAGATATGTAAAAGGGAATTGTTGTCTGCTTATACCAGTTATTCTTTCTACCTTGCTAACGACCTCTTCATCCACCAAATGATGCAAATAAATGGCTGATTTCCCTTTATTAATAAGTTGCCCAGATGCTGCTTCGTATGAGTGCAGTACTTCCATAATTAAATGCAAGGATGTTGCATTAGATGAGGTAAAAATGATTGAATCATCTGCATACGCAAGGTGATTGATTTTGGGACTCCATTTGGGCAAACCAAAGCCACAAAAATATAGATTCATGTGAAGAGCATTCTACCCCCTTGAGAGAGCTTCCGCAGCTAGGATAAATAAAGTTGGTGAGAGTGGATCTCCTTGGTTGACACCCCTCGTGGATTTGAAAAATCCATGCGGCTGTCCATTGACAAGTACAGAATACCAATTGTTCCCAATTAAATCATACACCATTCCTATGAACCGTTCACAAAAGCCCAACTTCCTTAGCATTTTTGTCAAAAATAACCATGACAACCTATCATATGCTTTCGTCATATCCAATTTAATTACCACATTAGGGCCAGCTCTCGTTCTTAATCGCATGTATGTTATTATTTCCTGAGTTAACAGAACATTCTCGACTATACTTCTTCCTTTGACGAAACCTGCTTGCTCCTCAGAAATAAAATTAGGCAGTATGTCCACCAATCTTTCATGGATCACCCTCGAGAATATCTTGTTAATAAAGTTACTAAGGCTAATAGGTCGCAAATCTGAAAAAGTACCGACCTCCTTCTTTTTTGGCAAAAGCACAAGATTAGTGTGTGTCACACCCTTTGGAAGTTGTTGCCCACTAGAAAAAAATAGAACCATTGTGTATATATCCTCCTCGATAATATCCCAACAAGTGTGATAAAAAGCACCAGTAAATCCATCTGGTCCTGCTGCGGAATCCCCATTCAATCCATACACAGCCTTTTTCACTTCTTCTCTGGTAGGAAAAGCAGTCAACATTACATTCTGCTCCCTCTCAACTAAACATGGAACATGATCTATTATAGAGAGATTCGAGGGGATGGTTGTTTCAGTAAATTGTTCCTTAAAGAACATGACTGCTTCTTCTGATATTTCTTCAGATTCTTCGATCTAGTTGCCAAGTCTATTTTTAATCCTTGTGAGCTTCATTCTCTTCCTTCTACCATTGACTTGAGCGTGAAAGAATTTTGTATTTCTATCCCCATCCTTAAACCACGACATACCGACTTTTTATTTCAGAAATTCTTCCTCAAGTGCAAGGTATTTAATCATCTCTGCTTGAACCTTCTTGAGCCTTGCTCTATTCATTTGCGTAGGGCGCTCTTCAAACTGCCTTTCATGTACCAAAACCACTTCTTCCAAACTTGCAATTTTTTGAAAGATGTCTCTATATGTTTCCCTGCTCCAACTAGACAAAGCTTTTTTCACTTTCTTTAACTTGTGACTGAAGAGCATGAAAAGATTTGCATAAAAATCTGCATTCCAATTTTTTCTAACCACCTCCTTAAAAGAATCATGTTTAGTCCAAAAAATAAGAAATCGGAATGATTTCTTAATAGGAGGAGTTTCAATATCACACTTTAAAAGCATTAGACGATGGTCAGAACCAATTTTCGATAGGTGATTGACTTCCAAACCTGGGAAAGTTTGTTGCAATTCAATATTACCCAAGCATCGATCAAGTCTTTTAAAAATGCAATCCTCTTCTGATCTCCCATTCTACCATGTGAATATACTTCCTTTGAACCCCAAATCTGATAAGTTACATGTATTAATGCAATGCCGAAAGTCATCTATCTCATTTAAATGTACTGGAAGTCCTCCATATTTTCTTTCCTCATCCCAAATCACATTAAAGTCCCCCCTACGAGCCAAGGAACTGTCATATCAGTAGCCATTGCGTAAAGTGAGTCCCATAACTCTATCCTCTCTATTGCATCACATTTTGCATAAACCAATGTGAGGATAAGCTCCACATGAGTTTCCGAGTGAAAAAGTTTTAACGTCAGCTGTTGTACCATATTATACAGAATTATGACTTCAAAAACCTCATCAATAAAGTCCCAAATTTTGTTTGATACATTCACGACTGCCTGAGCCAAACCAATTCGTCTTCTATATTTCTCCACTTTGTTTTGTTGCTGCATAGGCTCTAAAATGCATATAAACTCAAATTGTTTCTGCCTGTGCATTGTGATTAGTCTTTCAAAGGCCTGCATAGTATTTACCGACCTCACATTCCATATGATTGCATCCATTATTAGTTTTATGATTTTGATAGTGTTCTCCTAGTTTGCACTCCAGTAGTTGGGACAGGAGGAACTTCTTTATTTTGCTTCTTTTTACCCTTCGCAGCAAATTTTACTTTTTCTATATGCCTAGGAGATAAATCTCCTTGTCTGGCAATGTTGAGAAAGTTTTCTGCTGTAGTCTCCTCATCCATATCCCTATCTTCTTGGTTTGTTTGGTCCTCTGCTTCCTTGAATCCTTTTGCAGTAACAATATTGACTTTAGGTTGTATGGGAACCACTACATGATCTCCACCTTTTCCTATGTCCTGCAGCTTATCCAATGGAACAGTGAGTCCAGTCAAACCTTTATCATAAGGCTTTGACTTAACCATAGTCTCCATTGTATTGGACTTAGCTGCAATATCCTTCTCAACTTCAGCATTATTCTCTTTCCCATTCTGACCTGGGTCACTGGTATTAGCATCCACAGGATCTGCAATTGTTACATTATTTTTGTCCACACCAGCATTATTTTGATTGTCGTTAATAGTCTTTTGCTCTTTAGGATCCTCAGCAGCTTTAATCAACCTTTGGTCTTCAGTGTTACCTGTAACCTTGGCATTTTCATTAATACTTTGATCCTCATTTTCATCAACATCTCCATTATTTTCATCCTCACTCTGCATCATATCTGGTATTTCCCCTTCCCCTGAGTCTGCTTCAGTTTGGTCAACCCATAATTTGCCTCCTTTCCATTTGACTCGCTCATTGCTTTTAAATTTTTCAATCTCATCATTGACTATCTGCTCATTAACCATTTCCTTTGCTAATTCCCCTTCTACTCTAGTATCCTGAGTAGGTATATCTTGACAGGATGTGTTTGTTGCTACCATGTTGCCAATAAATGCTCTTTGCACCCATTGAGATGTCTATTCTTTGTGTAGATGTTCAGCTGCCCTTATTTCATGTGGTTCTGCTTCTTGTATCACTTGTTGTACATTAATCTCAGTTGCAAAAACAGTCCTTGGAGCTACAGAATTGTGACTGTTTCCAGTTCCTTTAGCCTTGTGTGCATTGTTTCCTCTTTTGTTGCCTGGAGATTTCTGATTCTTTTCAGTAGGATTAGCATTATCCACTTGAATCACTTCATGTACTTCTGGCACAGTTGCCAGCTGTTTATCCTGCCCAGTATTTTGTGCACCAGTTTTGCCCAGATTTTGATTGTCATTCTCGTCTTCTGCAATTTCCAGCAGTGCAAATTTGTTTCCAACTTGCACCTGTTGTTTTTCTCCTTGCTCAACTGGAATTAATTCTTTTCCAGTAATTGTTTCCCCTGCATTCTGATTAATGGATTTCTTGTTTCTATTATCCCTAACCTCTTTCAATTGCTCCTTGCTTCTACCTTGTACATTACCTACAACCTTCCCGCTCGACAATACCATTAATGTACCCTGCTGATTCCCTTGAACTACAACAGTAGCATTTTGAATTTGTTTTCCAGTATCATTACCAGCATCATTCCCAGTTTGTTGTTCAGTATTCCTATTTTCCATCAGCTCTGGATGCAACCTCCAGCAGTCCATCATGTCATGGCCTTGCAATTTGCACTCTTTACAGTATTTTGGCAAATAATCGTATTTGATATTTACCCATTCAGTTCTTACTTCACCTGTTAATTCATTCTCGATATCCATCTGCACCTTATTAGGCAAGTCCACTAATAAATCAACTAACAATTTAACACGCGCGCAACTTGGCCTCGTCTTATTAATTGTTTCCATATCAAGATGAAGAGGCTTACCAACAGCTGAAGCCAGTGAAAAGAGGCACTCTTTCACGAAAAAAAAAAGTAGGCAGTAGGTTCGGAAAGGAAATCCATGCCATTACCTTTGGCGTCTCTTCTCCAACTTTGAATTTGTGATCGTAAATCAAAGTTCGCAACTGAAATTCACTACCAAATTTGTCCTTCACATAATAGACAATTTTCGACGTAAATTCAATGAAGTCTTGCCATAATGTCATTCGCACTAGTACATGCCGATCACGAATATATCCAATATTACATTCCTTTTTAATTCCACATTGATTGGGATTAATTCGACGTAATTCATTGAGCTTGGTCCATCCGTAAGAAAATTTGCAAACTACAGCGTATTGTAATCCTTCTATAACATTCATACGTTCAACCTCCGCTTTCGTAAACTTAACAAAAGGCTGCCCATTGAGTAAACTAGCACGACGAGATTGAATTGGATCTACTGTATTTGCACGTTCTTGCATTGTTGCGTTCAAAGTTACCGGCTTTAAAATTTTCGAGTAATCTAATGGCTGGGAATTGATTGTTGAAGGCTGGGCAATGTTGTTAATGGTAGTTGATGGTTGGGCGATGTTGGGGGGAAAGTTTAGAGGCTGATCAACCGTTGGGGGTGGCTGGCCGCCGGCCGGCGAGGCCATGGGAGGGGTCACGCTGTTTAGGCTTCAAGTTTAGGTGATTAACTTGGATTTGGCTTAAACGAACCATCTCTGTCCGGCCCGAATTTTGTACCTGTGGCCTCAATTTCATTTCCTTTCTTAATCAGCACATAGCCATCTTAAAGTCATTTAAAATTGGACTACTTATTCCACTAATTAACCTCATTTATTATCTAATTATCTATATTTGAGACCTGTGGTAGGTGCAGATAGTGTCTTGTTTGGATGATCGAGAGTTAGGGTATGTTTTGAACAAGTTTGGCCATTTTGGCACTTTGATGATTCCATGGAGCAGTAGAAGTGCAGAGAGTGTTTTTGGAGTGTTGAGGGAACTTTTGGAATTTTTAGGAAAAGCATCAAGTGTGGTCGCAAACCCCCAAGTTTGGAGGCAATGGACAAAGTACCCGCCACAAGAAATCTGCAAGTTTATTGGTCTTCCCTCGAATGCATATATATCTCCATCTATGAGGAATTCGGGGGTGATCCAAAAATAAAAGTTATAGCCCCTGTGTCCAGTATCCACAAAGTTAAATCGCTAGCCATTTGAATTTTTGTAGACATAGTTATGGTCATTTTACTAAAGGTTGGAGGTATAGTTATTGCTGGATTGCGGCCGCACAATATGGATTACAGCCGCAAAACTTAGAAGTGCGGACCACACTAGGAGAAGTGCAGTCTACACTGTGGAAGATCATATGTTTATTTCATTCTTCACCATTTTAGAGACTTGAGAACTTGACTTTGAAGGTTCTCAACCTAGACATTCATCTAGTAGCTTTGGTAAGTATTCAAACATATATTTGTGAGATTTACATGAATTCATCACTAGATTTATCATCAAAACATGGGATTTAACAATAGAAATTAGGGATTTTTTCTATAGTTTTGGAGTGTGAATAATGGAGATATAAACCCCGATTTGGAGTCAGTTTTGGATGAAACTTGAATATTTGAACTAGTATCCGAATGAGTGATCAGCATTTGTAAGTTTTATCGGGTTCCAGAGTGTGCGCGCGGGTTGACCTTTTAGTTTACTTTGAGTATATGATTTATGATTCGACCTTTACCATTTGGATTTGATTCCTACATCTTTTTTATGTATTGAGTTATTTTTGGCTAGATTTGAGTCGTTCGGAGATCGATTCGTGCAGGAAGGAATTTTTAGAGTATTAATTTGGCTCGTTTGATGTAAGTAACTTGCCTAGATTTGGTTGAGGAAATTTTACCTAGTAATATATATTGTTTGCTACATGCGGTCGTAATTTATATATAAGGTGACGAGCCTATATACATGTGCCATTGGTATTCATGTTCAGGGTCGTTCTAGCTTACATTACTTGATTGTATGTATTATTAAATTAATAGACTACGTGAGCAAATAACCCATGCTAAAGAAATATTTAGGCTATTGGCACTTTATGTGGAAAATGATGAGTAAATTTTGGGATTTATGCTAAGCTTGATTCATAGGTAGATACACATATGTTATAAACACATATTAGTACTTTTCTTCCGTTGTGACTTGATTGGGGACGTGTGCACTTTGTGACACATATGTGATCCTTTGTATTATTACTTGTACTTGGTTGATATATCTGATTCTTCCATACTCATATTTTATATGTTGAACCCCATCCACGTTTTTGTTGATTATGTCCTAGTACACTTTATTGATGAGTTATGAGGGTATGCTTCTTGATGATAATTTGTTATTTTGCTTGTTTTGATTGTGGCACATATGAAAATGTTGGGTGGATTGTTGGTTGTTGGCATGAGGTTTTTCTATGCGATTGTGATTTATGATATTTTTGTTGTCATGGGAATATTATTAAACCGAAGCGGCAATGTGGGATATTGTTATTTTTTCAGACGGAAGCGGCAAGGAGGGATATTGTTAAACGAGAGCGACAAGGTGTGATATTGTTAATAAGGAGGGACAAGGCGGGATATTATTATTTTGCCAAGCAAAAGAGACAAGGCAGGATATTGTTTTTGTTAGGGCAGAGTGATATAAATATTTATTGTGATTTTCTAAGGGCGGAGAGATACAGTGGCTATTGTAATTTTTTTGTGGGCACGAGGTGCCATATATTTGTATTTTATTTTGATGAAGTTTTGCGTAAATTGAGTGTTGTCTTGATTTTGAAAGTGAATTCTTTATGAGTTGCCATGCATTTTTATATGTTTTGACATTGTACCTAATATGTTAATATATGCCTCTATGGTTATTTGACTATTTGGTTGCTAGGACGGGACTACTTATGTGGAGTCGATACCTTATATTTTGTTGAGTAATTTGTAGCATAATGGATTGATGTAAAACGAAAGTTTTAACCATGCATATAAACATTTGATTCTCAAATGGTTCTCTTGATTGTTATTTGGTAATTGGTACGGAATCAGATCATGTTGGACATCTTTACTGTTGATACTCTATATTCCATAACTATCTATCTGGAATATTTTTCATATGTTATACATGTTATTGAGCAATAGTGGTTATGTAAGGTGAGTTTTGTTTGACTTAAAAATATCGTCGCTACGTCTTTAAGGTTATTCACGATACATATTGAGTACATGAGTTTGGCTGTACTCATACTACAATTTATGCACCTTACATGTTGATTGTGGAGATAAGTAGTGTTAAAGATGGAGCTTTGCATTGGAGACGTACCAACGTGCTAGATTCATACTACTTTTGTGTTCATAGCACCTTAGGATTTCACTTCTGTTTATGTATCATTCAAATAGATATTGTATTTATTTATTTTACCAGCTTAAAAAATCTAGATTATAGTGGCTCATGACTTGTACTACCAATCCTGATAGTTGTAATGAAATTTGTTATAGTTTTATTAATATACCATGATTTCTCATTATAGTAGTGAGTTATGCTGTTTCTCTTACCTAGCGGGTTGGGTTAGGCGCCATCACGACTTGGTAGGGCATTGGGCCGTGACAAGTTGGTATAAGAGCTCTAGGTTCATAGGTTCTACGAGTCATGAGTAAGTGTCTAGTAGAGTTTCGCGAATCGGTTTGATAACATCCATACCTATCTTCGAGAGGCTATAGGGCATCTAGGAAACTTCCTATCTTTATTTTCGCATCGTGCGACTTTATTTCATCTTGGAGCTTATATCTTATGTTTTTGTCCATTCACTCTGTTTACCCTTAAATTCGGATAACAATTAAACTTATATTGTGATTTTAAGGATATGTGATTTCGTCCAATACCAATTGATAAGCAAGAAAATAAATGGATAAATTAGGGAGTAAAATAAATCAAACCAGTGTGCTAGCCGGTCTCGACCTTGACTCGGGATAGTCTCGAGGTGGAATAGCAAGAACAGTAAATGATAAAGCAACTCTGATGAACAATAAGTGAAATAACAGGAAAGTGACGAGTGTATATATTCTTATCAGTGAACAATGATGCTTACAAATGAATGAGATTCCTCTTTATTTAATAGAGGAGTCCTAAATAAGGTACACTTATTCTTATAGTAGGAAATCATATTAACATCTGATTAACCGCCACATATTGATCAGTTACGAGATTCACACCACGATTCTCAACCTATCGCGGATATCTCACCCTTCCGGTTATCATGCTTTACCGATGTCACTTTGGAGTCTTTCCCTTTCTGGCCTTGTAGTCCCCTCCCTTAGAGTATAATGATAATAAACGACTTAAGCCTCAATTTTCTAGAGACCTCGATAATGATGTCATCCCCGTGACGTAAGTGATTGAGGTGATCGAAACACCCCGTCGCTACAGTTCCCAAAACCATTAATGTTTATCAGTGGACGGTCGACCATTAGCACCACCGAACCGTCACCGTAAATTTATAAATATAGGCTCTTTAGTTGAATAAAAATCTTACTTTCACCTTCATCAAATACTCTAAGTTCCTTAAACGCTCTCCATCTCTTCTCTTTCACCACCCTTTGAGTCAACTTTGTTAGTACCGAAATACCAAGTTTCACCTCTTTCTGCTTCCTTCTACCTGAATCAATGGAGAAAACCTCCAAAACCGTCCCACAAAAGGAGAAAGCTTCTTCTCCTTCTTACCGGGCGGCTGGTGACAAAACACAGGTGGAACCACTCCCTCACGAGTATGTTCCCGTCCCATGTACTTTAAAATCCCATTTCCAAGTCGAGAAACCTCCATCGGTACCTGGCCGATGTGAACATGCGTGGAGATACATCTTCTCGATAACGACGGGACATCTCTAGGTTGTGAAGTGATACTGTAACTGGGGGCCGAGGTCATGGTACAGATACCCTCTCCTGAAGAGAGTATTACCACTCATGTGGAGGGGTTTCTAAGCGTTTGCACTTACCCCCTTCACATTGGGTCCTCTCGAGCCAATTATCGTCGACTTTTGCAAGAGGTACCATATCACCCTCGACGAGGTTCACCCCTTGTTCTAGCATATTGCGATCATGCTCCATTTCTTTCCAGCAAGGCCGAGGGCTGCAATTCACTCTCAGCTACCTCATGCAGTTATATCGACCCCGACTTTTTCGAGGGTTGATAAAGCTCCAACGCGAAGCAACGAAGGCCTCTTTCGTGAGCGTCGATAAGGAAAAGGACTGTGGTTGGATGAGCCGGTTCGTGAGCGTAAGGACCTGCGACCTCATCCTAGAAGAGAAGTTTCCGCTCCCCAAGAAATGGAACCCCAATCGTAAGTAACGTATTACCCGTTAGTATTCGTACTTCGCTTTCTGCTTTATGTAGCACTTTTATTTGTTATGCAGCAGTTTCCTGGATGCCCCTCGCGGTCCTCGAGCTTGAAGACTGGGTTCGGATGTTGGGCTCGACTTCCTCCTATGCCGAGTGCTGCTTGCGTGACTTGGCAAAGGGCAGATGGGAGACAAAGAACCATGGTGAGTGTTTTCTTCCTTATATTCGAGGTACTTCCCATACTTCTCTTTCTTACTAAGCATATTTTCGTGCAGGCCTGAATAAAGACGCGATCTTGAGGCCCCTAGTGGCGAGGAAGAGGCCAAGTCCCTGATTCCGAAGTCGGGGAAGGATAACAAGAGGAATAGGGTTTCGAAGTCCGAGGACCCCCAACCTAAAAAGGCTCCAGCCTAAAGATAAATGCCATCCCTCTGACTATGGAGTCGGTCCAACAACTGAGGGAAGAAGAAGAGGAATATGAGGGCGATGACTCGGCGCTCTAGTGGTCTGATTAAGGAAGCCGACCGAGGTCGCCAAGCCTTCAAAGACGGATGCGACCCGGGATCGTGAAGAAGAGGCCTCGAAGAAAGATTCGAGCAAAGCCCCCGAATCTCCCGAGGTTGAGCTTATCCCTCGGCCATCAACAAACATACTGAAGGGGACCGGTTTTGAGACCCCCAGAGCTGAACAGAGCGCCCCGAGCGATTCGCTCGGGGCTGTGACAACATGTCACTCTCCTTCTCAACAGCCCTTTTCTTAGGAGGCTATAAGGGTTGCTCGGGCTCTATGGACCTCTAACATAGGCGGAGTCCCCAGTGAAGAGGATCCCTTTCGGGATTGCTTTATCGGGGTCGATGATGTCGCTGATCTCAATTATGTGTCTTCCCTATTTGAAGAGGACAAACGCCTTTTATCTTGAGTAAGTGATAATCCCTGTTGTTGCAATTTTATTTTCCTTCTTCTTCCTTTAACCTAACTTATATCTTTCTTCTCATATAGGCTTTAACCAAGTCTCGGGATGACCTGAGCCAATGCGAGGTCGATCTTTAGAAGATCTCTGAGAAGAGGAATTCTTTAAAGCTCCTTTGCGATCAAAAGGATGAAGAGCTTAGGGACCTTCTAGCATACTTGGACCAGACTCGTAAGGAAGAGACCTAGCTGAACGAGCAGGTAAATGTCCTTTTGAATAAATATGGACTTGACCCAAGGGTGGAGGCTAAAACTTCGATGTCTCAGCTACAACAAAAGATTGAAAGGATCGAGCTGTTCCGGGGGGAAGTCGATCAAGTTAAAACTAGTTGCGATCGATTGAAAGAGAACATGGACTACCTAGCTACAGAAAAAGAGACTGCCTCAGTACGACTGTCATCAACCGAAGTTCAACTTCGGAGTACTAAAGAGAAGAACTCAGCCCAGGCCAAAAGGATCGAAGGGAGTACTAATGATCTGGCTAAGTGCCAATCTCGGAGGGAGAACATCGAGGAGATCCATGCTCGAGGCTTTGACCTCTCCGAGGAGATAGATCAAGCTAAGGCGCTTGAAGCCGATACCAGGTTGCTTGCCTCCTCCGATGATGACAATGATGATGAAGGCAACCAAGGCAGGTCCATTAACGGCAAGGGCCCCAGAGGAGAAGCTACCCCAAGGAAGAAATCAACCACGGGCATAGTTAAGATTTATTTATCCTTTTCTCTTTTGTAAGATCCTTGTCGGTCCCTTGTACATATTTTTGTCCATATATATATATATATATATATATATATATATATATATATATATATATATA